>BGPR01005017.1:0-101129 GCA_013235015.1 Araneus ventricosus
ATGTCTTGGGAGGTATAAAACGCTTTCTGGGCCCGAACCCGGGAAGCCATCCTGTATAATAGGGTTTAAAATGAGGTTCTGGAGTAGTGTAGGGATTTGGATTTACGTAATCTTCACACCGCGGCATCTTTCAGTTTCTAAGAAATGAAACATTTACAATAAATCCGTGGCATAAGCACCCATCTATATAAATTTTGACGATTTGGGCCCTTTTTAAAATATGGATTAAAATACTGTTGTAGAATTTGAAAACAATTATACGTTATGAATCACAGATCTGAAAATCGCTTTAAAATAAATAAATAGAAATTTGATCTTATTTCTCGACTGAATCAACAAAACAGAGTTCATGTATTTGCAGAAGAAATTTATTTTAGTAAATTCAGATCGGCTTTCATCAATATTGTTACACAATACTTTAGGGTGGGCTTTAGTCAAAACGGAGTTTCAAGTATCTATAAAAGCTTTCGTCTTAGTTTTAGTGATTCAAAAACCTTTTAATGCTTTGGGCAGGTTGTCTTCAGTTTAGTTCTAGCGATTTCGATGCTCACGTGCATAAAAGCTTGCTTAAATTTTCATTTCATCAGTATCATCTCTCTGAGTTCGTTCATTCGCTGAGTTCATTCATTCAATGTAAGCTCAGGTTATGAAAAAAAGTTTAATTACTTTAATCTTTGTGATCCATATCTAAAGATACATTGGTTACTTCCTCGTATACAAAGTATAGAACTGGGGGAGCTTTTTGCACTGAAAGGCCACATGACGCTCGGCAATTGTACAAAAGGCCGCACGAGCAGAATTTTTAAGGTTATTGTTATGTAATTATTATTATATTACTGAAAAGTATATTATTTCAATGCAAATTGTAAATAACTGGTAAGATGGTATAAGAAGCTCAAAAAGGCCGCCTGTGGCCTTAAGACTGCAGGTACTCCACCCCTGGTATAGAAAGTCTAAAGTATTGTCATCTTAAAAAAAAAGAACTCGACCATAAGATTTCCATGACTCTCCAAGTTTTAGACTTGTGTATGTGAATATTTTACTTTAATTCGCAACAAGCTGGGTAGATAAATTTTAGATAAGGTTTTTATTACTATAACTGCAAATATATATCAAATTTTGGCTGAAATTAGTAACCCGTGGATTGTCTATCGATCCGTCTATGCGTGTGTAAGTGAACGCGATAACTAAAAACGTAGTAATCAAGATGAATGAAATTTGGCATGTGGTCTTCGCACCAAAATTATAGATGTGTGTCTAATTTTGACTACGTCAGTCAACGAGTTTCTATATTTTTGTAAATTTTTTTTCAAGAGAAATAAATAAGAAAAAAAAATGTGAAAACGTCCTTAGAACAGTGTGATTTTTGTCACCCAGGTTAGAACGTCCCGGCACTGCTTTTAGAGCGTTCCAGCACTGCTTATGTTGCAACTACAGCACTGATTCAAACACACAACAAGCTAAATAAATGGTATTTTTAATGTGGTCTTGCACGTAAAATGTAGATTTGTATCAAATTTTGGACTCAGTCGGTCAAGGGGAAAAGGCCCAAAATGCATTCTTGATTATTTCCATTGTACTATGAAGTTAAATACAAAAAGTGCTGAAAGTCGAGGAGATCACTCCCGGTGGTTAGTTATCTATTATTTTATGCAGTCGTGTGAAATATTATGGGATTCTCATCACGATGAGAACTATGCAGATGTTTCATAATCTATGGGATTCAATATACGTATATAAAGATATAATAAAATTTTAACCAAAATTTTAAGTTAGCTTAAACAAAACATTTATTTATATTTAGTTATAGAACGAGATAAATTTTTTACTTGCTCGTGACGAAGTGTAGAAAAAAAATTGTAATCGAAAAAATTAGACCTCCAGACTTAGATGAATTTCATGTTTTAGACCAACCTGAATCAGAAAAAAAATGAAATTATGTTTTTGTCTATACATGATAACTTAAAAACACAGAGAGCTAGGCAAACGAAACTTAACCCCTAACACTACCGAATTTTAGAGCAAATCCGTTAAAGGAAAGTCTTATCTATTTGTCCGAGTGCACATGTATACGATATCTTGCAAAACGCAAAGAGCTAGATGATTGAAATTTGGCATATGGTTTTATCGTTAGAATGATTTATTTCATTGTAAGTAGACTTTTGAGTAACGGACTAGAGCTGCACGGGTATTCATTGAGATATAGTTTGCATTAGTGATTCCAAAATCCATAAACTGGTGGTTGATTCCAGATTGTATACATGCGTCTAAATAGTTGCGATAATTTATTTTCATATTGATTGCCACTTCCTCTACTGAAAATATTAAATACATTTCACTTTCTCATGAAATCTAAGTTGTATTATTATTTTTGATGCGTTTGAGGGGTTATATTGATTACAAAAGAGAACATTTGGTTTCACAACACGAACGCGCAATAACTTTTAACCCTTTCAAGGGCGGTGGTTTCTCATTGGAACCACCCTTTTATAACCTTTTTTCCTATCCAGACGGTAGTTTTTTAAAGATTTTTTTGGAAAGAATGCGTTTTTAGTATCTCATAAAGACAATAGATGGCAGCACGAATTCTATTTTTTCCCTAATGGATTTATACGGTCATTAATATTGCTTCCATGGGGAAAAAATAAATTGCTTGTACCCTTGAAAGGGTTAAACTCGCGTTATAAGTGATATCTTTATGTGAGAGTGTGCGAATCGCTGGGAGAACATTCCCGATTTTTAAAGTTTTAATTTGTGTGTATATATCTTCTGTTTTGTTACAAAAATAAAAAAAAAAGTGGAAGGGTTCTCCCTACGACTTTCTCGTACACTTACAAAATATATTATGTTTTCTGTTTAGCTTCGTAGAATATCGAAGAGAATCAAGTATGCATATTACACCTCTTTTTTAATTTAAAATTGAATTATTTTTAAGAAGAGAATTGTTTGTATTTTATTTGTTAATTTCTCTTACGATAGCAATTTTACAATTTTTTTTTATTTTACTTTAGAACAATTTTAATTTAACTTATCCACTTTGGCCGTTAATTCATATTTGATACTTTTTATACATGATATAACTAGGATCGGCTGTCACCTGTGGGTCCTAGGGTGCCCTTATTTTGGGTGGACTGCTTCACAGCGGCTTCTCTTGTCATCTGCATGGCTTCGACTAGCGCGGAATCTGCATGCTAGACAAGCGATATACCGAACCTCTTTCCGTTAATTGATTGGATCCAAAATTTGAAACCTATCTAAAATGCTGGTGTCAAGACCACATACCTAATTCCATTTTTCTGGCTCAATGCAGTTTTTTAATTAACGCATTCATCTACACTCGAATAGACCAACTAACAGCCAGTTACCTCTTTGACTGATCTGCTCTAGAATTTGATTTAAAAAATCTAAAATTCTAATGATATAACCATATTTTAAATTTCATTCACCTAGGTTGCATTTTTCAGTTATCTTTTTCGCATGCGCAAGGACGGACAGACAGACTTTCCTTTGACAGGTTTCATCCGAAAATTGATAGAGATCCACAATTTTGATGGTAATTCCAAATACCATATTTCAATCGTTTAGCGCGTTTTCTTTCTGAGTTAACGGGTGCACAGACAAACAGATTTGCCTGACGGGCGGGCTTTTTTTCCAAAATTCTGGGAGAATTTGGTGAAAATTTAAGTGGAGATAATTTAAAACCTTGAGGTTGAATTTTTTGACGACGACGGCTACAGAAGTTTTTCTTTGTAAGCCAGAAATTAAAAAAGAAAAAGGGAGAAAAACGTATTCTCCGTATGTCTACCTACATGTTTTTTTTTTTTTTAATCCTACGTTTTTATGAAGACAGTTAGGATTTTGTAAGAGCATTTTTTCCACTACTTTTCTTATAAATAATTGTTGCAAAGAGGTACTTTAAAGGTCTGGCCAGGCATTCTTGACGGAAGGATTGTAACTTATCTTCCACAGCTCCTTTTTTTTCCTTCATTATCTGCCTATCATTTTTCATGTCGTTCTACTTCTTCATCTTCTGCCTTTTCGGCCCCGTAGGCGTCGCAAGTCCGCACGACCACAGCAAAAGGATTTGCGAATTTCGTTACGCTCTCAAATTATACTTGTAATCCATTCTTCCGATAATGATATCGGTTGCAGTGAATTTCCGAAGACACATGTGTGTGGGAACTGCACATAACTTTATTTATGACTTTAAAAGAAAATGGAAAATGTTGAAAACAAGCTAGAGGTCGGATAAAAAATGATATCACAGTAAGTTTTTCTTTCTTTTCAAACATAACCCAAATAAATCGTCATTTTTGCAGACACAATGATTTTAACATCATTACCATAATAATAGTCTATATAGAATTAGTCTGCACACGCTTTTCAAATGCTGTCGTTATATGCAGTATGATGATTTAGTTCACCTATGTTTTAACGGAGCCGGATATTATTGACACCATATCAATACACGATTTCTAAAAAGTGACAAATTTTATGCGTAACTGAATAAGAGAATATCCATAATACATAATCATTAATATTATATATTCATAATATATAATATCAGAGAAATAGAAGATGATAAAAACAAACTAGTGGTCGGATAAAAAAAATGATATTATGGTAAATTTTTCTTTCTTTATAACATAACCCAAATAAATCGTCATTTTTGCAGACACAATGATTTCAACATCATTACCATAATAATAGTCTATATAGAATTAGTCTGCAGACGCTTTTCAAATGCTGTCGTTATATGCAGTATGATGATTTAGTTCACCTATGTTTTAACGGAGCCGGATATTATTGACACCATATCAATAGACGATTTCTAAAAAGTGACAAACATTTTATGCGTAACTGAATCAGAGAATATTTTCTAAACATGTTTTGATTACTATGTATTTCCATGCTAACATCTTAAAATGAATTAAGTACTTGTATTTTCGAGACTTCGCATCGAATTAAAATCTATTTTGATGATTAATTGAAAACGAATATGAGAAATTTTCTTTGCAAGCATTTAAATTCACACATGGTGACACATTAATAGAGAGTCACCATGAACATTTCCTGCAATTTTGCACAGTGTCTTATTTTTCTTATATAATATAACTAGCAGTAGCGCAATGGCGTTGCCCGTGGAATCGGATCTTCAACAAAATGAAAAAAAATCGCCACAATGACATGAAAGTTTTAAAACAAAATCAAAACAAAAGATACATATTGATTTTCCTCTTTATTTTTTTTTCGCGATATGAGCATTTTAACTGAAGAAAAACAGACAGAGTAGCGGTCAAAACAATATTAAAATATTGCAAGTGAGAATCATTATCATACAGCAAGAAAATATAAAATCAGATCGAAAATAATATGAATATTCAATTGAAGGTTATGGTATCACCTGCGTTACCCCGTCAGCCAATGAAATTGCCAACAACGTTCGGAGTGTCAGGAGGAAACTCTAGAGAAAATTATCTTTCAACTGACTAGGAAAAAATTAATTTAAAAAAGGAAGATATTTTAACCGTTCTGTGTTTTAACTGATCAGAACAGTTCAGAGAAAAAAATTGAAAATAATAGTGTTATTAGAATGTCGATGCAGCAAAATTTAAAACAAAAATAAAATTTCGGCAAAACTACCTTTTTTTATTTCTCACAATTCAGTAAATTACGTTTGAAGCTCAAAACAGATTTCATTAGAAAGAAATTTGTTTGTTCTATCTGATGGTGTATTGATTGTTTTTTAACTATCATTAGAAAAGATACTACAGACGTAAACGTGCCGAAAATGACCCAAAACAACACAAAACATTAAATAAAAAATTTTCTAGGTTAAATTTTAAAATTCTGTCTTCGAGGTGCATTGAGTCACCAGCGTGCCAAATTTCATGGCTGTAAGTGCGATAGATTCGTCTGGACATCGCGCGCACACACGCACGCACACACAAACATTGCCTTTTATAAGTCTAGATTTAGTCATATAGAGATATTTTAAAAGTTTTTGTTCAATGACAAATATCTTTTATGGTGGTTTTTTTTAAATAAAACATTTTAACACAATAAAATTAATATACATAATAATTTTTTTAGATGCATTGTAGTGGCATTATATCATTTTTTTTTATTGATGATATGCTAAAATATAAATTTAAAGCTAAATTGACTTTTTTATTTTACAAAGTTTCCTAGTTAAATCGCCTGCTCTTCTGAAACCTGCTTTGCATATCTAATTTCTAATTGATTTAATCATCAGTTTTAATGCTCAGCATTATTATTAAAAATATTTTTTTTTTTGCTTTTATAGATCAGCTTTAACCACGTGTGTTTATTTATGCACAAATTTTTATACGGAAACAAGTATCGGCCAAAAAGAGGCTTCTTGGTGATGCTTTGATACAGCTTACAAAGACCAGTTCCGATGGTTTGCCACTTAATCAGAAATTTCACATTGTGGTGCAAAAATATGTATATATTCTAAACCTTATCGAAATTTGTGGCCAACCTGTCCCCTTTGTAAATAACTACAAATACTTAAGGTTGTTTCAAGATGCAAAACTATCGTTTGATAACCTTATTAATCATGCCCTTGGGAAAATTAAATTTACGAGCATTAAGTTCGAACGTTTAATTTTTCGAAAGAGTAAACCAATGATTCTGTTCTACAAGTCCATTCCGATAATGTACTGTGCACCCACCCTTGGAAATACCTCATTAAGAAATCTTCGGAAATTACAAGCTTATCAAAATAGGGAACTAATAAAAATAATAGACGCTCCTTGAAACGTGCGACAAAAAGTCGCGCGCATTCATCTCAGAATTAAACCTGTTTTGGGTACAATAAAGCACCGCTTATACGTCTTTCAAGAGACTGACGTAAAACCATATTTAACTGAAAAGATGTATAATCGAAATTTTTCTAAACAACTTTGATTATTAATGCTACTAATGCAAATTCATTTAAAAGTTTTGATTTTAAAGTTTTTAAGATAGTACTAGTATAATACTACATAATATGGCAATCAATAATAAAATTTTTAAATTAAACATTTATCATAAAAGTGAAAAAAATCATACGTTTATTGAATATCATGATTACTAATCACACATATTTTAAACGATTTATGTACATCAGGTAGGCGTTTAATTTTTTTTTAAACTTTTACGGTCGTCTGACTTGCTGATTGTCTATGAGTATTGAGTACTGTATTATGAATAGAATTAAGTTCATTGACTGTTTTTTTCATTATTTTTATAACTAAAGAAATATGTTCGAAGTGTTTCAATGTCAATTTCGTCTTTAAAGGAATGTAGAATAACTTCATCATCGCTTAAATTAGCACTAGAAAATATGTTTTCTATTAATTCATCAATTGTGAATAATTTCGAAGTCATGATATCTTTATCACGAGTAACGTTCTAGAAAGGAGGATATTTTCACATTTTAGAGCGGGTGAAACCAAGTAGGGTAGACCGGGGCTAGTTGGGCATAGGGGCACGTTCGGTCAATCGGATTATTTTAAATATTTTCCGATAGATAGCGCTGTTACTCCAGCCAAGTATGTGCCAGTAAGTTCATAGTTACTGTAGGGTATGTTTGTTTAATTAAATACTTTCAAAGTAAATTTGTACACCCATCGGAAACAAAAATGGCGACATGGGGTAAGTTGGGCCACTTCGCATGGGGCACGTTCGGCCGGATGCCCAACTTGCCCCGTAGAATGTTGATCCTGTGGAAATGGCGAGCAAACGTGCCACGTAGTATCTCCAAAGCCTAATTGTAACGAATGAAGTCTCGAAATCAATTCATTTATGTAACAGTTCTCTCAATTTCATGTATAATTATTCTTTTTTAATTTCTTCTATATTCAAAGGAAGAAAATATTGATGATGGTCAAAATTTGCAAATTGAAATCATATCAAATATCCCATTGTTATTAAAAGACAATAATTACCCTAAAATATTTTAAATTGAAATGCATATAGAATTTAAAGTTCAGTTTTAGTAATATTTTTTAAAGATTTTAAAATGTTCTTTTAATTTTGAGATGGAATTACGCCGAATTAATATATGGCATGTCCATTATGAATAACTATAATGATTCAATGTTGCTGTAAAATCAAATGACGCTGCTACACTGTTTTTCATGATCTGCGATATATAAATATATCTGAATTTATGGGATATGCACCAAATTTAAATTGCAAGATAATTGTTAAGAAAATTTAAGCTGATTCCATCTCGGTTATAATTGCAAAACAGAATGCGCTGTTATTATTTTATGTTGAATTTAAAAAAATTGTATCTCAGTTCTTGTTGAGTAAAAATGCACCAGATTTGTATCTATAACCTAACTGTGTTATTTAAATTAATATTATTATATATATTATATTTTGAATTAATATTATTTATATTATTCTCTAAATTAATATTATAATTTATATTATTATAATAATATTATTATTATTTATCTGCCTTAAATATAATAATATGGAAGGATTTTTTGCGATAATCACAACATGCTACTTTGTTTCTCTTGCAGGGCTACCTGCTAAGATGGTTCGCCATTATGTTAGAAAATCGGATTGAGAGGGAATGCTTCTTCTTAAGCAATGAAAGCTGCTGTTTTAGAAATGAAGCTGTAATGATGAAAATTGTGACGATGAAATAATTTAATTCTGTTTTCAACATAAAACTTATTAATTTTGTAGATTCAATCTCTTGGTTTTTTGCTTCACATAATTTTACAATTTTATGGCTTCATCAAGGAATGGTGCATGAAAGAGATTTTCCTTTAGGATATCTTGTGTTATCGTTCGCAGGAAATAAAAAGTAAAATGTGGTAAGATTTTTTTTATGTTTCTTCAATTATACCTTACCAGAATATTAAATAAGTGATGTGGCCCAACTTACCCCGTAGTCGGGGCAGGTTGGGCCACGCGACTTGGTATTAGTTTCAGCTTTTAAATTAATATTAATAGTTAATATTTTCAAATGTTATTATGGCGAATTCTTCCTGAAGGTACGCTGATAGTGTTTGCATTAAAAAAATTTTAAATGTTGAATTGTAATTTTTTAAAAATTATTAGAAGAAAAAACGGCCCAACTAGCCCCGGTCTACCCTACTTTATCATTACAATGAATACGAATGAAACGGGACTGTGATGAAACGACATATAAATGTAAAAGAATTATAAATGAGAAACGTATAAATGGTGCTTTCCTGTATATGAAAACCATTTCAGTCAAGTTTTTCCGCCCCCTTCCCAGATTTCGCTATGAACTATTACAATTACCACTCCACGACCCAGCAGTCCCTAGCTCAAAAAATAGGGCCCAGACTTCGTTGAATCAAGTCTTAGGGAATTTTCCGTCTGTGAAAAAACGCCGGGATATCAGAACAATCGTTGCTAGTTTAGAAGCTAAACTTCTCAAAATTATTCTGTTAGACAAACTATTAAGAACTACGATGAATACGTTTTACCGAAAGTTATACTTCTCTATTTGATTACGTTGAAATTTTAATATTCCTAAGCTAAACAAATCCAAAAAGCTGTCGATGGTTTCGAAAAAAAAACCACTTTCTTAATGTCTCATACTTTTAAAAGCAACTGCTTTTGAACCTAACTTGTTTAATTTATTTCATTAGCAAATCTTAGTTACGAGTGAAAATCACTCCTACCTTTAACTTCAAATTACATACTTCGAAATTGAAAAAAATTTAACTTAAAATAAAAAATATATAATAACAATAATAAACTCGAATTTGAAAAAGTTTTTATTTAATTATGAGAAGCTATTCAAAATTAGATGTGGACGCATGACACTTCGTATTGGGCGAACTTCGTATTAGACACCCCTTTGCTGTTACTGTCTAAACTTTTTTTTTAATTTTTAGTTTACAGCACTGGCGTAGCGAGGGTATGTGGTGCCAGGGCATTATATGATTTTTTCACCCCCACCTCCCAGTCGCTGTCAATGGCTTAGCATGTCTAAAAGGAGACCGACCCTATTAGCACAAAGATGTACGATATGTTTGCGATGTTGCTCGCTATTCTGAATACTGAACGATATTTCGTGAAGACATTGTAGAGCATCTTGTGCCATTAGGGCATGAAATTATATTTTTTCCTAGTCATATTTGGCTTTAAAAAATGACACTAATGTCTCTTTGGCGCCCCCTAAGACTGGCGCACGGGGCATCTATACCCCCTTGCCCTACCCCCCGACACTACGCCACTGGTTTACAAAATCGTCTGGAATACTGAGGTTTATAGTCAGTATCATCATCTGGATTTGAAACAGACAATCTGTATTAATGCCGCATCAGTAGAAGGTTTCTGATAAAATGCATAAACTTGATGATTAATTGAATCAAAAGACAATTTCTATTATATTATACAATTGTCTTCCGTTATTACGATTTGCGATAGAACCATTGTCAAACGGACGGCCTATTACAGCTCCTTTACGTCGATTTTAGTCTTCCTTGGTTATAAGTTACAAAAACAGTGCAAGAAAATTTTCCTTGTTAAAATTCCATTGAAATAGGTCGCTACATAGAAAATCATCATAAAGAAAACAATGCACATGCTTTTATCAATGTTGGAAGAAAGATTGTCGATTTTAAAAAAAATGACATTATTGAACCTACATTTCAAACTTCTACGAATAATAAATTACATGCATGTTTCAGATAGAGATTCATAGCGGCCCGGCCTACCAGAAAGGGTGTAGGGCTGAAAATAGGCCGTTGGAGGAATTAAAAATTTTACAAGTTGTGCCCAGAACAATGGCAGAGAACAAAACAGAATCGAGTGGTAAACATTGGTTCGACCCACATCAGTGGGGAGATGAAGACGGCTACAAATCTTCGACCCACTTAATATGGGGAGAACTTACTTACATATAAAAGAGTAATCAAAATAACATTCCTTAGAAACTTCACGAAGTGATGGAACTCCTAAATGTTTTAACATAGAATTTACATGAAAGTTGCACCCTACCAAGCAAACTATAAAAACATTCTACTGAAGCATATAAGAACGCAGGGTACACACAATAAATGCCACTAATACCCTTAAAAACATTAAAACAAACAATGGAAATCAGCGAGGACACTAAAACATTAAAACATAAAAAAATTCATAAACCTTTAAGTTTTAATTTTAAAAAACACAAGAATCCACAGGATCCATACATGTTTCAGCTATAATATGGTAAGAAAATTTAGTATATTCACTGCAGTTCATTCATGAATGGTATAAAAAGAGCCTTCATATTTTTTTGCCCTGCAATTTTTGACTGATCTAATACAGTTCTGCTGTTTGTACTTTATATTAAAAAATATGCCATTCATATACTGTATTATTATTTAAGAATCGATTTAGTGACTTTTAAAGATTATTCTTTCTATAAAAATGGAAAAACTCGTCTGCGGAACATTCAACTTAATATCGTCTGCAAAAGCATTTAAATATTTATTTCAATTAAAGACCTTTTCACTATTGGCAACGTTTGATATTATTATTTTCTTTTTCTAAAAACCGTTTTCCATTCTTTTCCTTTCTTGTGTATTAATTTAGAATTAAAATTGTAATGAGGGATGAAATTAATGTAAAAAATCTGTATTAATTGCGTAAAAAGGACAATGGAAGATACTAATTTTTTTCGGTAAGTGAATTTATTTTTATATTGTGTTCGTATTTCTGTATTTTATCTGTAAGTAGAGGGTCTCTGAAATTACTGTTACAGTGTTTTTAATTCCAATAAAATGCTCTAATATTTAAAGTCAGTTTGTTAAAAAAAAGAGCATAAATTGCTATGAACCTTATTCTTTATAGAAGGGAAAATGTGATAATTTTATTTGAAAGCTTAGAAACATGACAAACTTTTGTAATGCTTTAACACTCGTGTAAATTTTCATTTACGAAAAGATTAATCGAATTATTTACGAAGTGGCAAGTCTTAAGTCATAAGTCTTTTCTAACCAGGGTGTTAAGATTACGGTTGATCGTACCGGTCTTTTTCTTGTTTTTTATATTATATAGTACGAACGAAAATAAATGCACTAATTCAAGCCAAGTAAAAAATATTTAGATTGATGATGATAAAGGTAGCAAATTTTGCTATAGAATACTAATTGTGTGGTATTATAGTCCCGCCTGTTGACTGATAACAGTGTCTCAGAATCGTTTGCCTATTACTTTAAACCTTAACGTTATGTCTATTTCATGTGATAAATCCTTTTTTAAAAAAATTTTGTCGGATATCACTGTTTCAGACCAATTAAAGTACTTTGTAACTTCAGAACATATTGCATCTTACATCCATGAAATTTAGTTTGCATTGTAGTATTTCAGAGCAAAGGATCTCAATGAAGTTTATTGCTCACTCGATACACGTCGCGTGTGCAGCACCCGTTGTGGTGGATCTGGAACGCCGTTCCAGTCCAAACTTTTTTCTCATAACAAGCACAGTTACGTTTGCCATGTGGCTGTGACGTCACAGGAATTCACTCTGTAAACATTATTGGGCTTCTGTAGCTATACATTGTTTCCAGAATACAACTTGTCCAACGGATGGGTACTTCAGCTGACAATTGAACAGTCAGGTTAATAATCTTCAAATAATTACAGAATTTTAAGAAAAACTGATACGAGTTTTAGAAAAATCTGTTTGGAACTTTAAAAAGTGCAGAATTTTTATATAGCAATTTACTGGGGTGTATTTTTAAATATTTAAATTCATCCTAATAAAGTTGATAATAAAATCTGTATATTTCTATACTATATAGTTTAACATTCAACATACCAGAAGGTACTCATTAATAATTTTTCGATGAATTTAAATTCTTTTTTTTTAATTTAAAGCTGCAGGTATGAATTACTTCCTATCTATTCTGCGCTGGGACTAAAGAACAACAACAAAAAAAAAGAGTTATTGGAACATTTGATGCCTCAAACCTCTGATAAACCGGACGAGCGAAAAACTCAAGAAATAAAATTTGCCCCACTCGTATCAAAAACCCAACCCACTTTCTTTTCTCGCTCCATTGGCGGAAATTTGGCGACGGGAAACCACATTTCTATTTCGAGAGCGATTACGAATCTGAAGCCCTCTTCTTGTGAATCACTCGTCTCTCAGGATTAGTGCGTGACTTGTTCGCGCCATACAGACAAGCGGAAGGAATTGCACCTCTTCAGCTTTATTAAAAGAGTCCGAATTGGGGGAAAAGATGTGGCCCGAATTTCCGTGGGGCCGACTGTTGTTGGTTGTGTGTGGCTTGTTGTTTGTGGTCCATGGGTCCTATGGAGAATGTCCAGCTAGGTGTCTGTGCTTCAGGTCAACGGTGAGGTGCATGTTCTTGCAATTGGACAAGGTGCCCGATATACCTCCGGAGACAACGGTCCTGTGAGTACTCATTTTGATTACTTTGTATCTTCAATCATTTATAAAAAAAATATCGGATGCTTTTCAAACCTTCAGTTTCTCTGTTTTCTTTGAAAATATAAACTTGCCCTTAAAATATTTTAATTGCTAGATTAAATTTTTTTTTAATTTGATGCATTCAAATAGAGATATATCCTTATAAATTTAGAAAATATTTGCCGAAAATAGGATTATTTTACTTTACATTTTGTTACTTAGTTACAAATAGCGTTCCATTTTTCATTATATTTTTGTATTTGAAAAATGTTTTTGTCAAATTGACGGGAACTTGCATGCATCTTTAAAATACATCAATATTCGTTGGATTTTAATTTTCGATTTATTTTTCAATTTATTGCTTATTTTTCATTTTAACTTTGGGACGATTTTTGTTAAGAAATTGTTTTAAAAAAGAAAATAGCGAAGGAACATTTATTTATTTCGGCTTTACATTTTGTTTGATTGAATGATTAGAAAATCTGACCATTTACAAAGTAGTAGGTTAAGCCAAAGAAGAAGAAGAAAAAAGAAGCTGCATTTACTTAATATAGCTGTTTAAATTTTTTTTAAAAAAAAAGATTGTTTCTAGTCTATTTTCATATTCCCCAGTTTTAGGAAACATGTTTTCACCTAAGGTAGAATTTTACAGCTTATAGTGTTTAGTTTATCTTTCCAAAATTTCACATGAAATGAGAGTTAATAATCTCATCCAATTTTGATTCGACATCTTTGATATTTTCAATCCAGTGTGAACCCGATAGTTGCTGTCATAGAAATAATTCAGTATTTAATCGCAATGTAATTTATAGTATTAATTTACCGTGTCTAATATACTAAAAGTTGAATGGAGAAACAAGCAGCTTCGCTATCAAGATTCAACGATTGTATTTTAAATTAGTGAATTTAACTTGGAAGAAAATATGGGAAAAAATGTTAATTTGGCAGGCTCCTATTTTTATTGCTCTATTCAGATGTAGATTGTATCGATAGTATAAATATCTTACTAGCGAGTCTGTTTTTTTCAATTCTTTGTTTAAATAGTTAACTGTGTGGCTAGAATAATGTATGCATCTGTACTGCAAGTACTCTTCTTCGATATACACGAGCAGTGCAGAGAAATTAGAGTTTGCTGAAAAATTTATCGAGGGAAAAAACATCAATGTCTGCATCCAGTCAAACTATGATGCACTAGATCAGTAGTTCTTGTGCAAAAGGTTAAAAGAAGTGGCTTAAAATGATTTCCTTCGCGGGTTATTTGTTTTTGCAGACATATTATGTACGATATGTCATGTAAAACTTCGTCTATGGCTATTATTTCGGTTTGTAATAAGTTGAAAATTCCTTTTGATATGAACTCCACAAGTGGGCACTGCAGCAAAGAATTGAAAATTATGTTTGTTTCATCTAAAATTTTAGCCTTTTACGATGAGATATGGTTCAATATAATCTTTGATTTGTAAATTGTTGAATACGAACTTAATCTATTTGTAAATTCATCCTTTGATTTACCTTTGTTCGTATTTTATCTTGTTTCTCATAAATGTGCTTACTTCTTTAAAATTTCTTGAGATAAATTATTTCACTCCTTTTGCTTGGAATTTCAACATAATTTTATCTTTTTACCTTACGTTTGGAGCAACATAGACAAACCTAGCTCTTGTCATTATAAATCCAATAAACCAAACTTATAAGTGCCACAAAAATTTGTGGACCCGCAATTTATCCTAAAACTCTATCAAATCTGATGAGACGTATTATGAACCACCATTCTGTATTCGTTTGGGTGGTATATTTTTCTCAAACCATCATTTCAAATTGTATTGGTACATTAATAAGCCATGTGCTTCTAGGTCAGTTTTTCGCAGATATACCGTATTTGGAAGAATTAAAATACTCAGTGAAACTCTCCAATGAATATCAGTTCCTATTTCTATTTGGACCCTAAAGTTAACCTTTTAGTTTCAAGGTTCAGTAAAATCGCGTTTTACTTAATTTCGACAGCTGATACCTTTTTTTGCGTACACTTAATAACACATTTCTATAAATATTGGCTCATCAGTTTTCCTTTTAGTGAAAGTATAATTTCCTAAATTTTGTGAAACGCAAAGAGAATAATGCATCCTAATATGTTTTAATTAGAAGTATTTTGTGTTTGCTTGTAAAAAGAAATGCAGCTGGGTATCTAAAATTTACAGGATACCAATCACTTGTTGGAAATTTTTAGGTGAAACATATTTGAATAATTTCGATGCTCTTAATTTTCTGTTTGACGATAGATAATTTTGTTCATCTAAGCGCATCTCATACGAAAGTTTTACATTCGTTTCAGTGTCTTAAGATTGATACATTTCGATATATCATTCAGTGATTATATTGGCTCTTAGATTTTTTCATTTAGGTAAATTAGTCGTGTCGAGATGATGAAATGATCTAGTATATCCCAAATATATCTGGATATTTCTCTCATTGATAGTATGCATTATATATCGCATGGAACAAAAATTGAAACATTTCAATCTCAAAAATTAATCAGTCACAGAGATGTTCTCGGTAGGTCTAATACGGACTGCGATTTCTGTTCCATAAGTCTTAATAGAACTACTGATAATTTTACGCATGTCCATTGTATGATATAAAATATAAATTCGATCTATGCATAATATAAATGAGCATGCAGGCAATACGACAATACAGTAAATAATACGGAATCCAGAAGTATGTATTGTTTTTCAAACAATCAAGTTTCATTTAAAATATTCGCTGCGGCGGCCATATTAGCTATACTTCGCAATAACAGGCTTATTTTCTAATAACTTTCTTCTGGACTGACTTTTTTTAAACATATAATATATAAAAATGGGAGAGTCTTCACACGCTCGCCGTACCTAGTTGAAGGACAGGGGAGCTTGCCGAGACGCTCTCCGTCTCCAAGAAAGACAACACAGCTTCCGGCGCGCTCTCCGTACCAAAAATGTGTTAAAAGTTTTCCTTTATTTTTAATGCTGCGTAGGAAAAAGAAAGCAAATTTTTGCAACATATCATTACACAGAAAACATCGCTTTCAGCAAAAATTAGACAACAGTATTACAAAATTTTTACAGTACACTATATTTGATTATTCTACAACGTTAGATTCAAAACAAACATTATAAATTTTAATTTTAAATTCTTAGTCTAAATGCTTACATCAGTAGCGTTATGTTAACTACAATGCTTGTCTTGCAGTTCTCAAAGTAAAAATTTATCAAGAAGAAAAATCCTTTGTCTTAAATGCATTGTAACTCCCTTTTCCTGTTTCAAGTCTATAGAAAATTTTACACTACAAATTTTCTGTATAATCTTGCATAGGAAAGTAGAAAAATCGTTTACAGAAGACAAATTTTGAAATTTGCATTTAAATGAACTAGATGTCCAATTTCAAAGCTAAACTTTATAATTTAATACAAACCAATTTTTTAAAAACTTTGCCATGCACGCGATGATTTACTTCGAAATCGGTTGCTGTAATAAACGTTTCATTAAAATAAACTTTTTCATTAAATTTATAATCGATAATTGAAAAGTATGATAGTGTCCACATAAAAAAATAAGTAATCGGAGTTGGAATATGTTATTAACCCTCTAATTGGAACATGTTCTCAATACCAGTTTACTTAATACGTACTTTAGCGGTCATAATGATCGATATTTCGGTCAGAAGGTTAAGGAATAAATATGACTGATTTTATAATTTGGACACAGTAATCTTTGATTGTCTTTTGGAACTCGATTCAAATTCTGAGTGAGGTAAAGATATTAGGTGTGAATATTCTTCAGGGTTCTGGGCGAGAGTGATTCCCAAATTCACTGAATTGACAGTCTCTTGCATTTGGATCACCAGTATAGGGTCATTCCATTGTGACTAACATAACTTTTTAAAGATTTTAACAAGCTATAATATGACAAAATACTCTTAAATAATCTCTGATGAAACCTTTTATCCTTATATTTTATGTAACACTAGTCAGTATAACATATCCATGCAGAAATTATTTTAATATTATTAACAATATAGTTACTCAATTGTTGCGTTAGTCACACAGTTAAAAATTTAATTTAATTTGGTTAAATCATTATCTTTTAAAATAATTTCTGCATGGATATGTTATACTGACTAGTGTTACATAAAATATAAGGATAAAAGGTTTCGTCAGAGATTATTTAAGAGTATTTTGTCATATTATAGCTTGTTAAAATCTTTAAAAAGTTAAGTTAGTCACAATGGAATGACCCTATAACTAACTTCAGAAAATATTGTATAATTTTTGTTTTTAAATAAATTCAATAGATTCTTATAATTTTATGCACGTTAAAGTTTAGGAATATATTGGAACGAATACAAAAATTTTCGGAACAATTTTTTACTTTGTAATTTTTCGTTTTAATGGTCTCGTATAGTAAAAATGCACATTATAACAGATCATTCAACACATTTGCTGCCACTTTTCATGCCTGATATTCGAACCATCCATCTAATCAGATGGACCCCCCTTCTCTGCCATCTCTTAACTACAGTAGAGAAGGGGTCATCTAATTAGATAATAGGTTCTGGACACGCCAGCTCTTCGGTGGCAGTTAATGTGTAAATCTGCATGTATGTCAGTATATTTCAATAATAATATTTAGTTCAATAGTATTTTTTAGAAGAACGATGAGGAAAGCAACAATATCTAATCCCTTTTTTCAATAAAAAATTTAGATTAAATATAACTTATTTATGGTAAAATTCGTACTGATATGGAAGATTTAGTAGCGAATCATCCCAAAATAGGTTTCTTTTAAACATGTTGATTTTGTCCCTATTCTGTCAATCCTTTTCCGACTGTCAAACACTGTTTCCAGTTGCATTCACATATGCCTTATTTGGATTCAAAACGGGATTTTAATCTAACAGATCAATCAAATGAACCATCTGCATTCTCTTGCAATTTCGACTGGTTGCATAATAAATGAAACAGAACATTTTAGACCATAATAATTTCTAATTAGAAAGCTTTCTTATTTGACCTAAATCTTCTTTATTTTTCCGGTATCAGTTTTTGAGTATACCTCAGGAAGAAAAAGTTCTCTGGAGTTTTTATATTGAAACAATAAAAAAGAGCATTCTATAATAATTCTTTTTGCATGAAGAAGTAACATCCATTTGCCGTCCTTCACTGAATTCACTATTAACTGCTTGAGGTGCGAATTTATTTTACCTTCTAATTAGATGACACGTCCTATGTAGGACATTTGTTATTTCCATCCATTTAATAAAGTAAGGACACCCGAGTTGCATCTGACTTGAGACGTGTCCAGTTGACTCTTGTCTTTTTAAATTGATTGCTACTTCGACTTAATTACAGATTTAAATATAGAACATTCTGTTATTTGATGCAACATTCAGGCCCATATGAGAAGGGGTTTTAAATTCTCGTCGAAATTCTTTGCTAATGAAATCTATCGAAAATATCAAACAGATATCAGTTTTATCCTCTTTAAGCAAGTCACCGTCATTTAAATCATGATATATTTTTAAAAATTTTGTCGACATCGTTTACAATGAATGTTATCTCAAATAATGGGATAGTATTAACAGGCACGAAGAATTTGAGGCTCAATTAAGTCCGCAATCGCGTCCAACTGACACGATTGCGGACATACTTTTTCAAATTATCATGCCAGAAGAATTAAAAGATCCAGCTTTTCATCAGTGTGTTTAAATTCAATCTGTAGAGATTAAAATATATTAAAGAAATGAGACAATTGGTGAATCTGTGACAGGAGAGTAGCTGGCTGCATTGGTGTAAAGAATCTTAGCTTTGAAAGTAGTAGAATTAGGGTTTAATTGCAGTTTACCCGTGTTCATGAGCCCCATGCTCATGTGTACGGGTAAACTGTGATGAAACCCTAATTCCTCATGCCCTTATTCTCGCCATGCGTCAAATGTTCTCGCTCTGGTGTGTTCTGGAAATTTGGAAAGAGTAATGCCAATAACGCCGTCTTTGACATATAGCCACAATTCTAAGATCTTTTCCTAGTAGTCAAAATTCGAATAACAAATCAAAATTCCAACATTATAAGCAATAAGTATACTTTGACTCTCGGGAGGATGGTTCTTAAAATCGATTAATTTTTACAAGATACGGCAAAGCGCTTTTCGATTGACGAAGAACGTTGTCTAGAGATTGATTGAAAAGAACATTGTTGGATTTTTTTCGGTGTTGAGTCTGTTGCGCACAGGGGATTTTCCTTAAATTATTAATTTTAAGAATATGCGCACACTTTACAGGTAGGTTTACTTTAACTTAATAACCACTGGCAGGAAAATTTAGCGAACAATCAAATGGATAAAAGACAATGCGCATTTCACGTTTTGATAAGAAAGTGAATGATGGATGAGGTTTCTTTTTGTTTATAGGATGATAACCATTTTTCCACAAGAGAAGACTGCTAATTATTCTATACAAAAACGAGAATTATCTAGAACTCTTTATTCCTCAATTGTGTTCGGATTACCTACTCTCTATTCTTTTTGCATCTTCTTGATTTTAAATATGACTAAATATCATCGTTTTTTCTTCGAAGCAACGAAAGAAATAGATTATTATTAGTTTCAACTGAAAATATCTAGCTGATCAATCGTTGCCACCAATGGGGACGACTGGGAGTTATAAGTGTGGGGTGGGTCAAAAAAATTGATAGATAACTAAAGTACTCGGAGTATAGGGGTTAGACAACAAAAGTTTAAAATTTAGCTTCAAAACGGTAAATTTTAGATGCTCTCGGAGCGAATTGGGACAAAATTGACAATTTTCCAACTTAATTGTGGTAGTAATAGTTTTTTTATGAAATTTTAATTGATATTATGCAAAATAACTTCCCCATTGTAACATGTATTGCAATTAAACCGAAGTATTTTGAAAATTCACAAATGATCAGTAATAATTTCATTCGTTTTGCTTTTTTATAATTCCAAGTTTTAGGCAGCTAAAATGAAATACGAAATTTAATTTTTCATAGAAAAAGTGAGGGGGTGGACCACTCCGCTGATCGCCCTACTTTGCTGTTGGGCTGACTGCGGAGAGAGTTTTCTTCACGAACAACACTAATTTTGACCACTTAAGAGCTCTGGAGAGATTACATAAAACATTTGTCTGTGGTACCCAGAGAATAAATAATACCTTTCAGTGGCGAATCTATTATTCGTGTGGGGGGGGGTGCTGAGGATATAAAAATTTTGTATCGTCGTGACGAATGTCAAACCTCAAGGCTAAAGTAAACCAAAACTATTTAATTTTACAGACTTTACTCACCTGACAATAAGAATCATAAAGTACAATACAATACTTTCGATAATTTAATAAAAATTGCAATGAAATAACTAGCCAAAAAATGTCTTCGACCGCGTCAAAACTACAAACACAAGTGGGATTACTACAAAAGTAGGAAAATTTTCGAGCCTGTATAGTCAGAAAGCAACGTTGAAACGTTTTTATTATTTTTTTTTAGAGAGGGAAATTAAGAAAAAACAGTTGCAATGATTTTAAATAAAATCAAGAATTCTGGCTTGGCTCTGGAGGGGGCCTGTAGCCCTATAGCCCCCCCCCCCCTGGATTCGCCACTGATACCTTTTAAGTGTTGTTTTACAAGTAACCATCATTTTTCGGTTTCCGCCTACAGAGCTAAATTTTTAACAGACTATGCATAATCGAGTATTTCAACAACATAGCAATTCACCTGTACTCGAAAAAACCGAGTTTCCTTGAATCAAACTCAAAAAACTTAAAACTAATGCCTTTGTTTGCTGTCATAGAAACAGGATTTAATCTTATTTTGTCCTGTAGGAGCTACAAAAAATTTAATATCGGCATTGTTATCGAAGCAGAAAATAACACTCCTTCCCTCTCCCTTTAAAATAATAAGATAGTATTTTTATGGCATCGTTGGCTTTGTCTCGTGATGCGGGCAACACGTTAAATAAATTTATACCAGAAGCATTTATTTTCTAAAGTATATAGTGCACGCATTAAAATGAAACTTGTTTATCCACTTGCTCGTAACTACACGAAAGGGAAAAAATTCCCCTCATGACTTACAAAGGTTGAATAAAAATAAATAAGAAAAAAAATCAGAAAATTATATGCGTGGGTTCTTAAAAAGATAGGGAGGCATTAAAATAATAACACATCAAAAAGATATTGATATTGAAAGAAAAAAAACCTAGCTGTGCTCAACAATGCTAACTCGTAGCACAGGAAGGAACTTTCTTGAAGTCGTCTGTCTGAGTTGGCTTCTTGGAATTTTTACGAGCGCTTTCAGTGACTAGGGATCGAATGTTAAGAGCCAAATTTACTTTATTGCCCCCATAAATAAGATTTGAAGCACCTGAAGGAAGGTTTTTATCACGGGCACTTAAAAGGTGTTTTTCCTAGACAGCGTGTCGTCTCGGATTCACCATTTTTACCTGTTTGGGTTTTTATTGCTTTAGATATGTTATCGACGATTTTTTATGCATCAACAAACTAATATGGTGTCGCCGTTGAAAGAAAATGTAAAAATTGAAATTGTATTAATTCATAATGTACTCTATTAAATAAAAATAGAAACAAATGCAAGTCGGTACTCACGGAACAAAGCAGCTATGTTAAAATATTCAGTTGCTGAAGAGTGGATACTCCGAACGAGCTGTACTGACATCTGTGTGGATTTTCAAATTTTCGAAATCTTCTTTGATTAGTTTAGTCTCGGCTTTAAGACCCAATTCCACTAGGCATCTACCATATGTACGGGGTCTGGTGCACGCTAAATCCGTCTACGATGTGGTGCGGAAGTTTGGAAAGGTAGGTGCCGGCTCAGGTGTCGTCCTCGTCATCTGACCATGGTTCAAAATTATGAGGTCCGTCCTGAAATAGCCCTCGTGAAGTTTCAAAATGGGTCCTTAATCTAACTAGACAAAATTAAAGTGAGCTTTTCTTATAGAAAAAAGAGTTACTACAACGCCAGATGTAAGCTTGAATATCACCGCAAACTAAACGTGTAAGTATTACTATTATAATAGCCCAGATCCGTCTCTCACTGATCCGGTAACGCTATCACGTGGTTTGGATACGTGCCAGACTCAGATGATCTGTCTACGCCTATAAATAAACACGCCCCTTTGCCTTCCGTCATTAACGAATGCGCAAATCCGATTTCTGTTATGGCGTCAAAGAACTCCGACAATTTTTTTTATTTATGCTGGATTGAATAAATTTCAATAAAATGACTTCATCTGTTTCATCTCTTTTTGCCTCGGTAAAGTTATTTATGAAAACGAAAGTTCGTGGCAATTGATTAATGGCGTTTTTTATATATAAATTGAGCCGCGTTAACAGTTTTATCTCTTTATTATTTTCTTTCAGTATTTATTTATTTTGTATCGGTAATGCATTTTTTTGTGTTAGTGGATTTTGCCATATTTTTACTCGGACGAAACGAAAGTAATTGTTAAAAGTAAGGTTATTATTAAATAAAGGTTATTGTCAATTGATTCATCAGTCCTGTTTTTCATGTTGTTTTTTTTTAAATCTCTTAAGCACTCTGCCAATGTAAATGAGATTTTCTACTATAACTTTCGTTAGTAAATCTGTGAAAATGGGATACGAGATATGTTTGGAGGGCTAAAATCCCGTCTTAGACGGGCACAAATCTTCTAGTCTTAATATAAATAAAAGTCATTGTGGGTATGTATGTGGCTATGTTCCACATCTCCTCCTAAACCAATGGACGGTTTTGAACCAAATTTTGTACACTTATTATTTAAGACAAGGGGAAGACACTTATGAACTTTTCTAAGTCCAAAAGTTAATTAAACAGGCAGTTAATTAGAAATTAACCGAAACCGTTTTTCCGCCGTAAATTCGGAGCAAATTGTCCGACAAAAAATATTTTTATACCATCTTAAAGTTCAAATTTTTACCTTTTCAATGATACCAATTTTATTTCTGTGACATTTTCCCTTCGATTGTTATTAATTTTTAAAAGTTCCATAATTTTTAAATACTTGCAGACGATTTTGAAATAATGAAGATTTATAGCTACTCCGTTGCTAGGCAACGGTTAGACTTTGAACTAATTCACCTTTATTTCTGAAAATTTTGCTTATTTTTATTAATATCCATATAATATAATAAATGCGAAAGTGTGTCTGTCTGTTTGTTACGCATTTACGGCAAAACTACCAAGCCGATTTGGATGAAAATTGGCAGAGTTGTAGCTTGAAACCCAGAAACGGACATAGGGTAGGTGACATCATGTTAAATTCATTATTTTTGATTACAGATAACAATTAAATAATTAACAAACGATTTGCGATGAAGATTACTACTTTATTTTTCAATCAACTGTCACGTGATCCTTATGGAATGCGTAAACAAAATGAAATGTCACGTGATCCTTCAGAAAAGTGCAAGCATTTGAAATAACTTATTTTTAAAGTCAAGCATCACGTGACCTTGCTGAGAAAAGAAATAAATAATTAATTTGTGGAATAATAACTGAAAAATAGACGCCAGGACAGAAAACCAATGATAGATATGATATAGTTTCAAGAGTTTTTGGATTAAAATTTAAAAACTAAAGTTAATTAACTAAAGGAAAATGTCGTTCAATGTTTACTTAAAATAAGAGCCTAATTTAGTGGAAAGCTTGCCAAAATAATTCTTTATCCTCTTTTTATCGACATCCAAGATTTGTTTGGCTGTTAAATTTGTAACCAAACGATTTGGATAATCACTGGCGGTTAAATTCTAAACCAAACATTTTAGCTAATTACAATAGTTCCATTTCGAATTTTAATGCTTTAAGAGCTTTTTTCAACCGATTTAAAAAGAAAGGATTGCATAAACCCAATGAACACGGAATTTAACGTTTTGTTTACTAAAGAAAGAACTGATTCGAACTTGGCGCTTGATACAGTATTGTATTGTTCTTTATCATTCTTATTGTCAGGTGAGTAAAGTCAAAGTGTTTTGGTTTACTTTAGCCTTGAGGTTTGACATTCATCACGACGATACAAAGTTTTTATGACCTCCGCCCCCCCCCTCCCCCCAGACCCGAATCCTAGATTCGCCACTGGATCAGTGACTCTGAGATACCCTGATATATGCAACAATTTTTTGCGCAACTTCAGTATGTACGAAAATTTTTAATAAGAAATCATCCATTCAATTTGTTTTTTGTTTGGAGGGGGTCTCCCTTTGCCAGCCTTACAGAAGATCAGATATGTCATTATTTATCTTGGGTCAAATGGATTGACTTCAATTAAAGTAAATTACATGGGTAGTTAAAAATTGAGCGACCGTCACTAAAGTTTCCCGCTTTTAGTGCTACTTGCTTCTTTCTTTCAATTATAGAACCATAAATAATGCAGTTAACAACAATAAATTTTCATATTTTATTTTCTTCCCTCATACGCCTCCTTTGGATACTACTTTTGCGCGGGCTTTCTGAGCTCATTTGTTGAAATTGTCGCTCGTCGTGTAAAACCCACGTGTGTATCACCAACGCGAAGGGGGAGAATTATCTAGAAAGATTGATGGCTCCACTGAAGTACATTTCCTCCCTGCCAACTCCCTCTCGTCACCTCGCGCTCTTCTCTTCTTTATGTGTACCTCCTCTTCCATCTTGGTAGACACAAAATATAGCATCCATAATACTGATTTATTGTGGTTTTATCTCGTCCACATTATTGATTTATCTGGAATTGCGAGTTATATAACGATTTTGAGATGCGGTTTTGCTCTAATCCGGAAACAAGTGACATTCACAAATATAATTTGGACGGGGTACCGTTTTCTTCGATTTACGAAGGCTATACAGAATTTGGGACGGTAAGCCATAACTCATTTTAGTGAAGCGATAATCACTGATGAAACGGACGCTTTCAAAGTGCGAATCATTTAGTGATAACTTTTCGTGCTTGTTGTTTTTTCATTACTGGTTGGTTCATTATCGAAATAATACTGGAAGCTGAAATGCTTTTTAAATGACATATTGTGTAAATGCAGCTTGTTGTTTTTTTAAATGGTCAAAAATGTAATAACGTGATTCTAATAATTTTAAATAGATAGGAAGAAGCAATGATTATACAGACTTTGAATAATTTATTTGTCTCCATTTAGAGAGCGGGTGAAGATTTGCTGTTAAAATGTGAAATCATTTTTTGAGGGATTTAATCTCTGTCAGAAAATGATTCTGAACTCTTCACACACCCCACCTTCCCTTCGTCAACTTCGAAAGAGGAATCTGTTTCCATATTTTGTGTTACCGTCAACAGCAATTCTGAAGGTACAGAACCTAAGTAATCGCGTAACTTTTCAGTGAACAAAACCCCCTTTATTGGAATATCTAAACTACTTTTAAATTTCCCGGTGTTAATTTATTACTTTTTCCTTTCCAATTTTTGTGAGCATAATCACTTAGACTTGTCGCAGTTTGGTTCAAAGGAAGGTAATGCAGATGAAGTTCTCACATTGAGTGGAAATGTACTTTTAGATGATGAAAGGGAACGGGTATTAACATAAATTGTGTGATATTCGTTTCTGAACTACAAATCATTTCTTAAAAACGTACGAGTTCGAAAAAAAGAGGAATACTGTTTCGTCAGTGTAAAGAGGCCATTGAACCTCCGTCATAAACCGAAGCCGACTGATTTTTCAGTGTTAATGTTTTGAAATTCATTCCGTAAACATTGAGATGACAGTTTGATGGACGCAAATGCGACACTTTCTAGGGCAACTTCTTAAGATAAGAGAGCCGTTTTCTTTCTCCTTCTAATCGCCAGTGGTGCCAGCATCCTAATTGGGAGTCACGACGTTTCCTCTAATGGGGGGCAGCTTTTAATTCTGTTATCAAGACGACTAAACGCACAGTAAGGGACAAAAGTTATTGTGGTGTTAATTTTTCGCTTTTTATCTTTCTTTCTGTTCGTCGTAAATACAGCTGTGAAAGCAAATGCCAAGCCAGTTAAAGTCAGTAATAAATACGTGAAACGTCTTTCTTCGAGTTTAATTTTGGACAGTGGTTTCCAGCTTTCCTAATTTGTGCATCTCTTTTAAACCCATCGGTATAAATTTTACCATTCGTATTCATAACAGAACGCGAACACGTTTCCTCGGTGCTTATCTTAATCTAAAATAGGAAATATGAGCCAACAAGACAGCGTAACACATATGTATACTGTAAAATTTAAAATATATAGATTTAAGTGTGAAATATTAGCAGACAGTTAGACAGAAACATTAGTTTGAATAACACAGAAATAATACTAGGGTAAGAACTTCAAAATTCTGGTCAGTTTGGGCCTTCCAAATTCCTTGGGTTTGTTTTTACCACGTTTTTATTAACTCGCTTTCTTGTCTGTCTGTTCGGTACAAATAACCTCCTTACTATTAAATATACAATATTTAATAGTAAGGAGTGTAGGGAATAGCTGTCGTTGAGAAAACTCACACAACAGTTCATATCATTTCCATTGCAATAAAATTGTTAGTGACTGAAATAAACTGTTTATGCATCAGTTATCTATTACATGCGCCCCACGTTTTTCGTTTTAAATCTGTATGGGGTTATAAATCTGTATGGGGTTATAAATCTGTATGGGGCTAGAAGAAATTATTTTATACTTTTTAGTCCGTTTTAAAAACGTGGTCTATTAAAATTTTTATTTTTTTAAATAATTATTATTATTTATTTTAATAGCGAGATCACTAGGCATTTATTAAAGAGCTTTATGTATTTGAAATACCTCTTCTATTTCTTAATAGTTTGCCAGTATGAGATATTTTATTTCAAAATGTTAGGGAACTATTATGGATAGGGATATGTGTTGAGAATTAGTTATCTTGAGACTGTATTAAATAGAAGTTATATTACTTCGTTCACGTAATAAGATGTAGCAGTCATCATAGCTATTCAATTTTTTTTAAATACAAATTTTTAAAAAATAGCGATTTCTTACGATGTGTGAAAGGATAAGTGATATTTTTTATGTGTTTTTCTTCCGAACATTGTATATACTAATTTGCATTTCTTTGAAACTTTAAAGCGGATGTTGCATCTGTTTTGCCGCACTCCCACTCGTCATATGGAGAAAACAAGCTAACCACAAAGAACCACCCGTAGACTAAACAAACTTTTTCAGCCTTTTATGGCTTCCCTAAGAAGTCTTTTACATTTTTTCACTCAGAAATGGGACCATTTACTTCATTTCCGCCACACAGTGGGTTTCTTATACCGGCTGTCTTCCGCGAAAAACCGCACCAGACGATTTGTTGGACATTACTGCATTTGACGGTGTTCCTAAATCTTCTTTCAGCAATCGTATTGTAGCGTTTTTTTTAGTGTAGAATACATTTTATAAATGGATAAAAAGTTGAAAACAAGACATATAAACCGTTAACCGATTATCTTGGTTAAAACGTAACTTTTAATGGCTCATCGTAAGTGGTGTGTTTATAAATAAAATGAAGACTGATAAGAGCAGATTTTCTGCTATGAGAATAAAAACTTTTATTATATCTTTTCGCAAGTAAAGCTACATGCAAAAGAATTTATGTATAACAAAAAACATCTGTTATATTTAGTTATGTTTAGAAGAAAGTAATGTCACATCGAAATTATATTAATACAGTGCATAACACTTGTTGTGTCTGTTGTTTTACGAGTCTGATACTCAGATTCTACTTTTTTTTAATTCGAAATTATTTGAAAGACTTTCAACTAAATATCAGATCTAATGTCTTAAGCTCTCAAAATTGTGGTAATAATATTTTCAGCCGATTCACAGTATCTATTAAAATCAATTCAATAGAATGAATAAAAATAAAATTGCTATGTGAACAGTTTTTCAACTAATTTTTTTCTTAACTTCAGACGATTTTTTATTAGTATTTCTACTTCTTTATTCGATTGTTATGGTTTGATGCAATATTTCGTCGCTTAACAAGCAACACAACCAGTCTCGATTTTTTGAAATTTCAAAGAGGAAGAAAACACTTTCGCAACGAATAACGAATATTTCTAAATCTTTTTAACATCCTATATGAACATGAGACCGCATGTTCCAACCAGATGTGAAAAAAATTCAGAAATATTCGATGGGAAAAATTGAATATTTTCTTCCGCTTTGAAATTTCAAAAAATTGAGATAGGTGGTATTGCTTGTTATGCGACGATTTGTCTCGCATAAAGATGACAAAATAATGGTTAAAATATCTTAAGTATGTTTTTAATGCATGAAAGTGAGCGATTCAAAAATAATTTTGTCGAGAACAAACCTTCACTTATCTTTGTTTTGCAACTTAAAAATTAATGCTAATTGTATAATTTCGCTATAGTATTATATATGTACAATACGTTCCATGGTATACAAGCCATGCTAAGCGAAACCAACAGGCTTAGCACAATCAAAACAGAGTAACGGAAAAATTCGTATTATATGAGATTTATGAGTTTGTACCGTGATATATGGAAATTGTGCTGTTAGAATGTTCGAGTGGAGTTGCATTAATCTATATGGAGCATGTTGTTTAGAAACCTTAGGATTCTTAACGCCAGCAGTATCGGCTGCATATTTATGTATTCTGTTATGTGTTGTGAATTTATTTTTTTGTATGTGAAGATCACAAAAAAAAATTTTTGCTGAAAAATTTCGTCAGAAATATTCAAATTTCTTTTATGCATTTTTCGCATCAACATTTTTAACACGAGATAATATTGTATTAACGTTATGTGAATTACAAAATATAATTGAAAAAATGATGGTTTTCACTCAGAAATGAAAAAGGATAACGTAGCTGATGATACACACTTTTTTTCTCTTGTAACTCGGGTTTCTCGAAGAAAGTTCCTAGAGAAAATATTGGTGTTTATGAACAATCTCGCTTCATTTTTGTCATTCTTCCGAAAAAAAGTCTAATCGGTGATTAACTGAATGTAGAAGGCAGTCTGGTTTACAAGAAACATTAAAATAACATATACTTGATCGTGCTATTTCGGAATTCTACAAAGAAAGCCTTTCCCCCTAGTTGTGAAGGAAGTCAACACCATAAGCAAAAAGGATAACTTAGTTTACTCTAAATGCATGTGGATTTTGTTAGAAAAACTGAATGATGATCCTCTCCAAACACTGTAGATTTTGTAAGAAAAAAAAATAGTTTATTGTGGTGTTAAATGAAAAGGGAAAAAAAACACCCTTCATGGATTTTATCTTTTTCCCACCTTATGATGAAGAGAGCGACAGGGGAAAAAAATGCACTCATTTTTGACATCAATCCCCCTTCTGTAGAACTATTTATAGTTTCTAAGAAAAAGTTTGTCTTTTGCAGTAAAAATGGGAAATCCTGCGGTTGTCTTTTGTTTCGTCTGGTCCCAACGTTAGTTCACCAGATGCCAGGAAGACAAAGAGTGTTTTCAGCCCGTATGTTTTGGCTTCGAAAAGAAGAAAATGAAAATATATCCAGAAATAGTCGAGGATTCTTAAATAAATAACTCTGACGTTCGCCGATTTGGCAGTTCTTGCGTCCAAAAATATCAAATTCTCAATGGGAACGGAACTAACTCCAAATGTAATGGACAATGTCAACTTCGTGAGTTGTTTATATATCCACTACTTCTTTAAAAATAAAATTCTAGCGTATTAATTTTTAGGCGAATTAGATTTTTGTAAATAACGTGGGGTGCAATTTCTGCCTCTATTTTTGATAGAAATAATTTCAAAAACTAAAGGGGAATCTACATATATTTCTACTATCTACAATATATTATCTAATCTACTAATTTCTTCTATAATCAACATCCACAATTGTTCAATTTGTTAAAGTTGTATCTCAGGAAGATTTAGGAAACAAATGAACTAATATTATGCAATAGGATATCCAGGAAAGAATTACCGAAAAAATTTATCAATGCCAATTGCTCGTCAATCCCCCTCCCTCGACTTTGTTATTGCGGTTGCTAAGATTTGATTTGTTGGATTTGAAAACTTATAAAGTTTTTGAGTTATTTTTCTCTGCAATTAATCCATATTAACATTCTCTTATTTGCAACGCTCAGTTCTAAAGATGCATGAGCAGGGGCGGCCGGAGGGTGGTGCAAACGGTGCGGCAGCACTAGGCCCCACGTTTTCTAAAGGCCCCTCGCATCTGACTGATTTTGCAAATTAAAAATGCATTCTGTTGGCGCATGCGTGCTACTTGCAAAATGGAATGGAATGTCGCGCATGCGCCCAACCGGTAAGTGACGCTCCCCTTTAGCAGAAATGAGTTGAATATGATTCATAAATGACGTGGGTAAAGGAACTCTCAATTGAAACCCACAATTAAGTATTAAAAATGATAAAAGTATTCCGAGCATTGTAAATATTGTAAAAAGTGTGTTGTGGTGTGAAATAAAAATATAAAAAGAATCAGTGCCGGATGGTCCGTCAACTATTTACAAAACAAAAATAAACAACATTTGGCTCCGTCGATCTTAGGAGCCTACATCAGCGCTATGGATATCAATAACAGATTGAAATCTACCTTAAAAGGTAAGATAACAAGACTCGAAACTTACATCGAGACTGTAAAAACTGAAACCGAAATTGATATAGTAGAGCTCAAAGTTAAACTTAAAAATGTTACATTCCTGCAAAAAAATATTGATGAATTGCGAGGAAACTATTACGCCATTCCAAATGTCAAAGAAGCAGAAATAGTAACCATCGATGAAGAGCTCAACCAAATGGATGAACGCCTCGAGAAATTGGAGGTAAGAATGGAAACTGTTATTAATTCTTCTTGTATGAAAAGTTCTGAGACAGTAGTAAATGAAATTAATAATGATGCAGTTGATAAGTTTGAAATAAAAACTAAAATTCCTCCTTTAGTTTTACCTGAGTTTTCAGGAAAATATGAGGAATTCAGTTCGTTCAAAGCTCAGTTTGATGATTTAATCACAAATAATATTCAGCTGAGCCAAAGTCAAAAATTATACTATCTCAGATCTTGTCTGACTCATGATGCTAGAGATTTATCTAGTAATTTTGATAATTTCGAATCATTATACGAAGCCTTAATAACTCGCTATGATAATGAACGTCTTATTGTTGACATTCATGTTCAAAATATTTTGAAATTTGAAAAAATACAAAGTGAAAGTGCTAAAGAAATTAGAAACATGATAGACTGTATTCAAAAAAATTTACGTGCATTAAAAGCGCTTAAATATGAGCAAAATAAATTATCTGATGTGCTTCTAATAAACATTCTTATACCAAAACTTGACAAGGAATCGAGAAAAAGTTTTGAACTATTTCATGTTTCAAATAATGTACCTACGTTTGAGCAATTTATTAAATTCTTAGAACAACGTGAATCAGTCTTGCTATCTATAAATAGAAACATAGCAAGCGGAAATGCTAAAAACAGCACAAACAAAAACCTTCCTAATTTTACGAATAAATCATCTAAGGCATTCATGATAAATGAAAATAAACGCAAAATCTGCGTCGTCTGTAAAAAATATGTGCACCCAATATTTCGTTGTCATACGTTCTTAAATTTAAGTATTGAAGAAAGACTCAAATTAATTCGATTACATAAGATCTGCGATCTGTGTTTGAAGATGAACCATAAAAAATACGAATGCCATTCTCAATATAAATGCGTTTGTGGAGCTAGACATAATAAACTAATTTGCGAGTCTGGCGACAGCACGAAAACTGTTTCAACGGAATGCGCGAAGGAGAATGGAAAAGTAAATAAAACATTCGAATCGCTACATGATCAAGACTCTACTTCGCAATCAAATGCTTCGGTTTTGAGTAATTATGGCAAAAGAAAAAATATACTTCTTTCAACCGCCGAAATTTATCTTCATACTGCAAATAATCAAAGAATTAAAATCCGGGCAATCCTTGACTCTGCTAGTAATGTATGCGTACTTACAAAAAAAATAAGCGACAGTTTAGGATTAAAGAAACAAAAAATCAAAACGCCGGTTTCCGGTTTGAACGGTTTATGGCAGAATATTGAGTGGAAAGTGAAAACATTTATTTCTAATGAAGATCGTAGTTTTAACGAACAAGTAGAATTCTTAATTGTAGATGAGATAACGGAATTAAATCCATCTCAAACATTGGATATTACGAATGTGGAAATTCCACAATTTTTAAATTTAGCTGATAAATCATTTTATGAGGCTAATGAAATAAATGCACTAATAAGTGCTGATATATTTTTTAAGGTTTTGAAGCATAATACATATAAAGTAAATGAAGAATTCTTTTTTAAAGAAAGTCAATTCGGGTGGATCGCCTGTGGCAAACTTCAAGAAAAGGAAGTTAGTAAACAAAATCAATGTTTCTTGGCGAGAAATGATACTCTTCAAGATACATTGAAGCATTTCTTTGATTTAGAGGGTCTAGGAATTCGGGATGATCCAGTTTCTAATGAAAAAGATCAAGCAATGGAAATATTTAACGAAACTGTTGACTTTAAAAATGACCGTTATGTCGTACATCTCCCCTTTAGGAAATCCTATGATGAATTATCTGATAATTATTCCTTAGCCAAACAACGTTTTCAAAATTTATGGAGAAGATTTAGCCACGATCCTGAATTGCATCAGCAGTACCGTGAAATTATTCGCGATTACGTAGAACAGGGCATTATAGAAGAAGTTAAAGATGAAATAAAAGGAAACGAATCAAATAGACCTTTGTATTATTTACCTCACCAGGCCGTAAGAAAGGAAGGTCGCTTAACATCTAAAACAAGAATTGTCTTTGATGCAGGAAGTCATCAGAATAATGAACTTTCTCTAAATGATTGTTTGTGGCCAGGGAAAAACTTAAACCCAAATCTTTTAGATTTATTGATTGATTTTAGATTAAATAAAACAGCCGTTTGTTCTGACATAAAGCAAGCCTTTTTACAAATATGCCTTGCCGAAGAACACAAAGATGCTGTTCGATTTCTCTGGAGTAATGAAGAACCATGTGTTCATAAAAAACCCAAATTGCATGTATACCGTTTCAATCGAGTGAATTTCGGCGTAAGCTCGAGCCCATTTCTGCTCGCTGCCACAATTAGACATCATATTGAAAAATATAAAAATGATTATCCTGACACTGTTCTACTTTTGGATAAATGCTTTTATGTTGATGATTTAATTTCCGGTGGTAAAGATTTCGAAGAAGCACTTCAACTATCACGAAGTGCAAAGAATATTATGGAAGCTGCTGGAATGGATCTCAGAAAATGGATTAGTAATGATGTTAATTTGATGAAGCAGTGGAAAAAGGAAAAATTTGATGTGTACCCTGTAGATAAAACCGTAAGCTTGGGCGTAAATACAACTAAAGTCTTAGGACTATCATGGGAAACTCATGAAGATTATTTGAAGATGGATACAAGAAGTCTATTGGAATTTGTTTCCATAGATAAGAATACAAAAAGATTCATACTTCAAGCAGTGGGGAGGATATTTGATCCTTTAGGACTAATAACACCTTTCACCATCAGAGTGAAATGCCTCATCCAAGATCTATGGAGTGAAAAAATTCCATGGGACGACCCCTTACCCCCACATATTGAAAGAGAATGGAAAAGGTGGTGTGAAAAATTACCCCACTTAGAGAATCTAAAAATACCAAGATTAGTTCTAGATTCTACTCTAGATGAAGATATTATTGAATTGCATAGTTTTTGTGATGCCAGCAAAAAGGCATATGGCGCAGCCATTTATTTAAAATCCAGAACAAGAAATGGGATTTCAGTTAAACTTGTGACTTCAAAAAGTCGTGTGGCACCATTAAACGGTGTAACTCTGCCTAGACTAGAATTGCTTGGAGCTCTAATTGCTGCTCGTCTGACATTTAAGGTGGCAAAGATCGTGAACTCTAAAAGATCCTGTGTTCAGTATCACTGGACTGACTCCAAAATTGTTCTCTTTTGGATTAAGGGTTCAAAAACCCGCTGGAAACAATTCATTGCTAATCGAGTTAACGAAATCACCAGTTTGACTGACCCAAACTCCTGGTACCATTGTGCAGGTAAAGAAAATCCTGCGGATCTACTCTCTCGTGGAGTGAGTGCTGACTGTCTAGTAACATCAAACACAAGGTGGTGGACAGGTGCAGAATTTTTGTCAGATCCAAAATTTCCCGAAAATTTCCAATCAGTTGATTCTGATCTTGACTATCTTACAGAAAATGAAAAAGAGACTATAGTGTTAGAAAGAAAAAAAGTTGCTGAGACTGAGAGCAGTAATGAGACTGTCCTATTGACTGAGGATGATTCTGGTGTTCTTGACAAACTCTTAGAACATTCTAACAATTATTTTAAAGTTAATCGTATTTTGTCTTATATTTTCAGATTCATTTCCAACTGCAGAAACAAAGTTAAAAGACCTGAACCTCTAACTGTAGAAGAGATTAGGAATGCTGAAAATAAGTTGATCCAGCATGCCCAAATTTCTTTGTTCGATAAAAAAGGTCTTCCAAGTAATATTTCTAATTTGTTTCCATTTGTAGACGAAGAAGGAATAGTACGTGTAGGCGGAAGGTTAGAAAATGCTTCTGTGCCATATCCTCATAAACATCCAGCTATTTTACCGAAAGGTTCAAAATTAAGTAAAATTTATTTTGAAAGCTTGCACAGAAGATTATTTCATGTTGGGCCTCTAGGTCTGTTAAATGCAGTGCGTTTGAAATTTTGGCCTTTAAGTGGTCGTAGCATCGCACGAAAAACAGTTCATCAATGTGTAACATGCTTTAAAAGCAGACCCATACTTTCTTCACAAATTATGGGTAATTTGCCTAGTGAAAGAGTTATTATTTCCAGTCCTTTTACTATTACTGGCCTTGACTTATGCGGTCCTTATTTAGTTAAATATAAAAATCAAAGAAAGGGCACTTTAAATAAAGTATACATATGTGTTTGCATATGTTTTTCAACGAAGGCCATCCATCTTGAGCTACTATCAGATCTAACTTCAGATGCCTTAATTGCAACACTTAAGCGTTTTACCAGTAGGCGAGGAAGGTGTTCCAAAATTTATACTGATAATGCCACTAATTTTGTAGGGTCGAATTCAAAATTGAAGAAATTTTATAAATTAATTAACTTTCCCGATGAAAATTTGGCTAATTATTTTACGTCTGAAGGAATAGATTGGAATTTCATCCCTCCCAAGTCTCCTCACTTTGGAGGACTTTGGGAGGCAGGCGTAAAATCGGTAAAACATCATCTTAAACGAACTATTGGTAATCTTCATTTTACATATGAAGAATTTGAAACTATTATGATACAAACAGAGGGAATATTAAATTCGCGCCCATTGACTCCTTTAAGTAGTGATGAAGATAACTTTGATGTTTTGACCCCTGGTCATTTTTTGATAGGGAGACCTATAAGTTCAATACCTGAGCCATTTTTAACGGATATAAATGAAAATCGTCTTAGACGATGGCAGAAAACTACAAAGGTAGTGCAGCTTATATGGAAAAAATGGAAGTCCGATTATTTGAATACGTTGCAAGCTAGGTCAAAATGGATGGCTGAAAAAGATGATTTAATAATTGGTCAAATGGTTTTAATCAAGGACGACTTTCTACCCATAAATACTTGGCTTTTGGGTCGGATCCTAGAAGTATATTATGGATCTGACGGAAAAGTTAGAGTCGTCAAGGTTAGAACTAAGTCAGGAAATTTTAAAAGAACTATCAATAAAATAGCTGTTCTCCCAATTGATACTTCATAAACTGTTTGTAATTTCTAATATTTATGATATTGAATGTATTCATATTGTGTATTGTATTTCATAATTTCTTTAATTATTTTAATTGTTTGAGTAATTGTCTTATTTAGTTAATAATGTTACTTCTGTCAAGTTCTTGCATGTGAACATAGCAAGGTCGGGCGGGATGTTGGCGCATGCGTGCTACTTGCAAAATGGAATGGAATGTCGCGCATGCGCCCAACCGGTAAGTGACGCTCCCCTTTAGCAGAAATGAGTTGAATATGATTCATAAATGACGTGGGTAAAGGAACTCTCAATTGAAACCCACAATTAAGTATTAAAAATGATAAAAGTATTCCGAGCATTGTAAATATTGTAAAAAGTGTGTTGTGGTGTGAAATAAAAATATAAAAAGAATCAGTGCCGGATGGTCCGTCAACTATTTACAAAACAAAAATAAACAACACATTCTAATTTTTAAAAAATCGAATATACATGCATTTGAATATAATCACGCGACATGTGCACATTTCACGTCAACCGATCAAATGCAAGGTTGGGGGCTTCGATTCTCACTACATAGCCAAAATAGAGTAAGAAAAGTAAAAGCTATGTGTTTCATTATGCTTGCGTTGTAACGGATGATAATACATCATATGTTTGGTGGGGAAATAAATAAAATATTCGTATTTAAAGGGAAGACAAATGCTTAATATAATATATTACTAAAAATTTCGAAATAATAAATTTCATTCTTGTTCGTTGTAATCATACTACTAAAAAATTTATCTTAATTTTTTTATATTATTTTTGGACAATTTCGGAATATGACTAGAGACAGAGATACCGGAAGGAAACACACGTGTGGATCTGATACATTTAAGAAAAACATAGAAAAAGGAAGAAAATTGCTGGAAACAGGAGGGACTTCCCTTGCAGAATTTTTAAAACCCGAAAATGTCCAACGAACTGTTTAAATATATAATTAACAGTTATTGAAAAATCAAAATCGCGAAACTCAAATTACACCGTATGACATTCCGCAATAAAATATTTTGTTTTACGAAATCAGTTTCAAGGCCCCGCAAATCAACTTTGCACCAGGCCCCGCTTTTGTTCTGGGCGGCCCTGTGCATGAGTATGCTCAAGTTACGTTAATGTACTCTGAAATGGTTATTTTCTCAACTGTTGACGCCATAAAGTGGCTTGTCAATGCTTTAATTTTTTTCTGTTGATACGAAAACTTTTAGGCCAGATGATTTCGTCAAAATGTTTCCGATAGTTTTTAGTTTATTCATTTTGCTTGTGCTGCATAGCGTTCAGGTTTCAGTTGCATTAGTTACGCTTTGTTGCTCTGTAAAATATGTTAAAAGTTAATATAAAATGCTTGATTGCTGTTAACTTTAAAACCTTGTAAGATAAATAAAAACAAAGCCTTCACGTTTTTTAAGAACATAATTTTGTTTGTAAATTATTATACATTTTAGTGAAAATTCAAAGGAAAAAATGAGTTGATTTTTAAGTTGTCTCTTCGTAGTAAGTTAGCTTACTTAATTTAGTTGGCGATTCTTAAGTTGGTTTCATCAGTAATTCGAAATAATTGATGTTTGGTCTTCTTAATATTTAAAGGGATGCTCTATGTAGATTCCTTTTCATATATTTTCTATTCGGTAATTTTTGTTGCTTTAACTTATTCATGCAACTTCCCACAAATGCAGCTAATTTAAATCTTGAAACGAACTTTTCTCACACTTTCCTCTGCATGAGTCTGATCACTTACGTGGAGGAGATATATGAAAGGGTTTGTTTTGTAAAAAGTTGTCATTCTGTTTAAGCTATGATATAATCCTTTAGTTCTTTCCCTTTACTGACCTTGACTGCAACAGTGTAGACTTGGAAGAAGAAAAAAAGTCGAAACGTTACGAGACATTTTTTCCTGAAAGACTTGGCGTCTCACACTTGAGCCCTCTTCACCACATGAGGGCCTTTTCGTTTTCGAAAGGTCTTGACCTCTTTCTTGCCACGAGACGTTCATTTAAGATCTCATTTGGTTCTTAAATATTCTTTCAATTTTTGTTGCCGTTGGCGTCTCTTGGTTCAGGGGTTATTGAGAAACAATTTGTGTTAGTGGTCCTTATGTTGTGGTTTTGATTTTCCGATTAAGAAAATATATTCTTCCTGTGTCTTATTTCTGTCTCGTTTCATGTATTACCCATTTTCTCTTCCGTCTTATTAGTCGATTTGTTTATATATATTGGCATGACCTGACACAAGAAAATTACTATTACTTCAAATCTTTTTGATGTGGGATAAGACCTTATTTTTCTCTTGCGTAAATTTTAAAAAGTTTTATCTAAATATTGTTTAAAGAAGGAATTGCAAAGATGTATTAATTAAGTTGTTTGTACATATTTTATAACTACTACTAGCAGTACGCGCACGGCGTTGCCCGTGGAACCAGGACTTTAACAAAATGGAAAAAAAGAAAAGAAAAATGCCCACAATGACATGAAAAAGTTCTGAAAACAAAAGATGCACATTATTGATTTCGCCGCTTATTTTTCTTCGAGATAATGACATTTCAACTGTAGAAAAACAATTGAGTACGTTAATCCGAAACAGTATTAAAAAATTGCAACGTGAAAATGCTTATTATACAGCAAGCAAAATATGCGAGACATGAACACGTTAGGACACTGCCGAAAATAATAATCGAAGTCATTCAGTTGAAGGTTATGACGTCACCTGCGCTCTGCACCGCCAGCCAATGAAAGTGCCAGCAACGTTCTGGAAAAGTGTCGCAGGAGGAAGCTCGCTAGAGAAAAATATCTTTCAACTGACCAGGAAAAAATTAATTTAAAAAAACGGAAAAAGATATTTTAACTGTTCTTGTTTTAAATCAGACAGAACCGTTCCAGTTATAAGCTGAAAAAAATTGAAAATAATAGTATTATTAGAACGTCGGATGCAGCAAATTTAAGAACAAAAATAAAATTTCGATGTCAAAACTGGCTATTTTTTTAAAAAATTTCAAAATTCAGTAAATTACGTTTGAGGCTCAAAACAAACTTCATTAGAACAAAAATTGTTTTTTCTATATGATGGTGCAATGATTGTTTTTCAACAATCATTAGAAAAGATACTACAGCCGTAAACGTGCCAAAAATGGCCCAAAACAACACAAAACATTAAATAAAAAATTTTCTAGATTGAATTTTAAAATTCCGGCTTCGAGGTGCATTGAGTCACCTTTACGACTGCCTGTGTGCCAAATTTCATGGCTGTGAGTGCGATAGATTCGTCTGGACATCGCGCGCAAGTACCCACGCACACAAACACTGCCTTTTATAATAACTAATATTATTCTTCCAGCGGGCGCGCGTATGTAGGATGTACTTATATCGTGTATCGTATTACAAATTTATATCGTGTTGTTTTACAAAAATAAATTTAACTCTTATTTATGTTATCTGTATTTATTAGCTTTATACTAAAAAAAAGATTATATAAATGAAAGAGGCATTTATTTTTTGTGAAACACGATATGAGTGTATAATACTATGCACATCATAAGTATCTCCTGCATATGTGCGCCCTCTGGAAGGATATAAACAGTTTTACTGATATGGTCTGTGTGCCTGTAATTGCAATATCCTAACTCTAAGTAATGTTCGCTTTTATCTAATATTACTTGAATATGACAAATGCCCCTAGAATGTTCGTTGTTACCTTAAAGTGACATTTTTTCCTAGTCTTGGTTGTCCTTGATCTGTCAGATCTGTCGTAGATCCGATAATAATATATTGCAGCATGTAGTTATAAAACGAATTTATAATGCCGTGAAAAAGTCTAGGCCAAAATATAGTGGTATATATAAGAGCAGAGATATTTTAAATAAAACATTTCATTTTTGTACACTTTTGTTCCGTTACACCCTCCCCTAAATAAAAAAAAAAAAACTGTTGATAATCCTTTCATCACGATTGTAAATTACTCTTTCATATGTTTTATTTCTAGAGAATGTTGCTATTTATTTCTGAATTTTTGGCATTCAGTTTTGAAACGATAGTCTGAGAAGAATAACGAACTTTTCATACAATAGGGGACCATTGTAGAGGTATATTTTGCTTTAGTACCTTACCAGCAAAATATTCCATTTAGGGAAAAATTATTAATTTTATGTATTTGAAAGAATCTTATGTATAAGTTTTTTAATTATGTATAGAGACCATTTGTAAGTAATTGTAATTGGGTGAGGAGGTTGTTTCGTTTTAACACTTAACCGAGTTATTGCTGCTATCTGCTAAAATCTCGACCTTGGTAATGGGCTTTTAAAGCACTTGCGTCAGACACAGTCTGGAAGTTTTGATTAATGAGCGTGAAAAATTGATCCTAATTTATATAAGCTGTTTTTCACTGTTGATTCACAGTGAAGAATCTTGCCAAGTAAAAGGACCTATTATTCTCTTTTTTCTTCCACTCCTAAAATAAGTTTAAGTTTCTACAGTTGTCATTACCTTCGGTGGAAAGATTTCCCATATCTCGGAAGGAATCATAATTGGTTTTCAAGAGTCTCTCACCACCGCTCTGTCATTAAATAAAATCCTCTTTCAGAGCTATGACCGTTTTTGACTGCAGCCGACCGCTTCCAATTTGCTTATCTTGATCGGAATATTGGCTGTGATAAGATGGGTTGTTCTAAATATGAGCGCGCTTCTTCATCTTTGTGCAGTCACGCCTTGAATAATATAATTTGTATCTCCTGCTGTGTATCAGTGTTAGTGGATAATCAGATAAAATTCACAGTCTAGCTGAATCGCTAAAAGAAGCGCAATAAATTGTGGAGTGATCGGTTTGGTCAGACTAAAATCTTGTATCGATCCCAGTGGCGTGACGAGGGAAAGTGACATCCAGACATAATATGAACTTTTCATCCTTCTCCCACTCGTCACCAGTGGCTTAGCTAGTATTAATGACACTCTGGCCATAGTATTATCGGTTTAGCCCCGTCATCATATTTGACTTTAAAAAGTGATGTAAACGTAGTAACATTTTGTTTTCATGCCGCCTCTTAACCGCTTAACTTATCAGCCCGAGAATACTCGTGCATCGAATTATCGCATTTTTGATCTTAAAACTAAAATTTAATCATTATCTTTATAATTTTACACAAAAATTACCTGGAATCCATAAACATCTCAAGTATTATATGCCTTCTGAGATGAATAAAAACGACAACCGCTTTCCAAAACAGAAGGGAGCATCTTATTAGATAGCAAAGAAAATTAAGTTAAGTGGTTAAGGTTGGCGTTCGAGGCATCTATACCCAGCCAAATGCCCACCTGTCGCAACGCCACTGATCCATCCGTATCATTTTAGTCAATCTATAGTTTTTTTTTCCCCATTTGGAGTCGCATTTATATGTAGAAACTCTCATATTAACGCCCCATTTTGAACAATACGGGTGTGATGGGTTTGAAATAACACCAATCGTCTCACTTGAAGTAATATATCCATTTTATTATGTTATTTCGAACAATGATGATGATGAAAATACAGATGATGATGAGCTGTGTTTAGCATTAGTAATCTTTAGATGTCGGAGAGTATGCGCTGCTAAAAGTTCACTCGTACCACTGCTTGCAGAGATAATGCTTGTGCTTGACCACCTCGTGTGGTCAGTTGTTGGACTTTGAAATCTCCCCTTAGTTGGAGCTAAAAAACAGTTGAACTCTCCTACGCGAGCCCTATCTCCATCTGAACTTTCTCTTTCTTCTCTGAGTGACATCGAGTAGCGTTACCGCATGACCGTTGCTGCGCCACCTGGTGGCGACAGGTACAAATCCCATAACAATACGAAGGCTGATTTGTACGGATTACGTAATTTTGAACCGTGATCAGATGTCGATGGCGGCATCTGAACTAGCACCCCTCTTACTAAGCTTCCAGCGGGAGAACGTCAGACCCACGACATCAGATTTAACGTGCATCAGGACCACATACATGCAACATATTTAGTAGAAAAGTATTTCAAAATGGGAACCCACCGGTTCCGAAACGGGGATCTAACAACCAAGCCACCGCGGCCTCTAGATGGAAATCTCGGATTCAAGACCGTAAGTGTGTCATCAACAGGCCGCATATTCTAGTCTCGTTTCCTCAAAGCAAGAATGTACAAGACTGTTACGCTAAATTTCCAATGGATTTAAAAAATTGTCATAATGTTAACTATTTCATTTATAATTGAACCTGAATTTACAAAAGGGGGAATTTTAAATCTCCTTAGTTTTAGCCATTAGTGTGGTATTTTGAAACTCCTAAACGACATATAATCAGGCAGAGTTATTACATTCTGTTGCAATCTGTCTGCCTGTGAGAAAGAGATCTGTGCTAGAACACTCCTCGGTTGCCCAATGCGTTTAAAATTTTCATCCTGTCATCCTCGTGGTACGTGAAGAATGTTTATATGCCGCGAGTTTCCGCTGAATTCTTCTCATAAGAACACTAATTATCTTTTCCAAAAGATCTCTCATTAATCTTATCTGGGCGCCATTAGCTCCTTCATTCGCCGCTGGCCACAGATTTAGTTACAAATTGGCTTCTGTAGACCTTGCCCGCTGGATCCCATTAAGGCTAAATTACGGGCAGTGGGCGTCCTCTCGGTTGTCTCTATTTGCCACTACTGATTAGCTCTTACCTCACAAAGTGCAGTTAATTGTTTGCATGATTGCAGGCTGATTACCTGTATCTTAATAACATGGCTTTTGTGTCCAGTACCGAATAAGTCTCGTCAGATACTCGGAAAAAAACTCGGATACGTAGGGGCGAAAAAACTGTCATATCAGTAGTTTCTTTTAGTGCTTTTAAATAGTAGGTATGTCTCCGTGAATCTTGTGTTTGTTTTACTTCTGATCGAGGGTTAGAATATTGAATATTTAAAGGGCTTTCTTTTCGTTTGTAATCATCCATTCAGAAAATATGAACTTGCTTTTAGTTTCGGATCGGCTTCGAACTGAAATAGTATATTTGATTCCCCAACTGGAGTTCGATAGAATTTTCTCTCTTGAATTTATTCTTTTATAAAATTTAGTTACATTCAGTTTAGTTAAATTAATATCCCATTTTGAAGCTACACGAGCGCTATTTTGGGAATTCGTATTTTTGAATCATGTTCAGATGATAAGGACAACACCTGAGGTAGCTTCCCCCCATTCTGAAAAGTTCCACGCCACACCAGCGGAAAGATGATTGACTTTCAACGAATTCAGCGTGCACCAAGCTCGTATATGTAGCGGATCTTCCGTGAAATCGGGTCTCGAATGTCTCATCTTCCTTTCCCGCCACGAGGCCCACAGCGGTCATTGTTCCTTTTTTTAAGTAGTTGTGTTACTAAAATCAGTAAAGCATGAAGATTATGATTTCGGTTTGGAAGAATAAAATGTTGAAATATATAACTTTGAATTATCTTATATAAATTTGTTTGCATAAATTTATTTCGTCTCAATACTCCATTCAAATACTTGTTGGAATATCTCTCTTGGTTTTGAAATCGGATAGTAACGGGTTCAAGATCCCTATTCCGTCGAAGAGCCATTGTGTAGCTGCATATAATATGGAAAGATTCTAAGGTCTCACACTGGCGTTCTGTAGAAGCAGAATGCATTTGTTATTCAATCTTGATAGTCACAAATGTTTTACCTACAAGATCTGTTACTCTATGATCTCCCTAACGGTATCTTACTCAAAAAGGGAAGTAGAAGAAAGAAAGGTAAAATATTTTTCTTTGTGAAGACAGGCTTTCAATTACAGTTCCTCCGACCTAATTCTTTTTTATCCTCAACATTCCTCACCCCTGACCCAGTTGCTTATTCAAGACCCCCCTACCGCCCAACACCCACACCTCCGCCCTCCCCCGAACAAATGAAAAAGAAACTCGAACCACCCTGGCTATTTAGTAGCTGTTCCTGCCTCTTCAAGGATACTCTTTCAAGGGTATTTAGTTTTATCTAGTGAAAGACGTGCCTTTTTTTCGTTCTTCCTCACACCTGCCCGGTGTCTGACGGGGGTGATTATGATTTCTTATATCCTTCCAACCACTTATTGACTTATTGGTTAAGCACTCTATGCTAGGGTACCTTGACCTTCGTGCCCTGTGCGCTTGGATTATGAAAGAAAATGATGAATAACTGAATATTAGTCATACATGAGTGGGAAAATATCCAATACTTTTTTTCCTGTTGCACTGAGTGAATAGTTATGAGAAACGAATATAAATTTTTCTTGCGAAAAAATAGGCTTTTGTATTGTGAATTTTGTTTCATGGATCTCCATCAAAATTGTGTTGCAATTTTCTAAGTGAATTAAGTATTTCATATTTTCTTGAAAAAGAAAACGTTTTGCAAAACCAAATCTTTCAGCTGACAGAATACTGTTCGTTTTGTAATAATTAATGGTTCTTCAGTAACGAAGTGTTGGATGGAAAAGTTTTAAGCCATTGCAGATTTAGGAGTTCATGGTGGTACAACCTTGTTTCCATTCTCTAGAATGGCATGCATTTTGGAAAGAACTTATGAAATTTTTAGCGATTTTAATGCATTTTAAATCAATACATCAAGCTCTATAAATCTTAATTGTTTAATAGTTTTTTGTTTTTTCGTTGAAGTGGTCCTTTTGAGGGTTTACCTTTCTCTATTCCTTCAGAGTTCAAGTAACTGATTCTAGAATCCTATAATGCCCGTTATTTTGAAATTGAAATGAATGTACAAATTTCCTATCTGTAGGTTTATGGTTTCATTGAAACTCGAAGTGAATTTTAATTCATTTCAAACAAAAAAGAATTGAAGTTTTTATAAGCAAGTGATCAATTTCTGAATTTGGTGTAGGATGTTAAGCGAAATATTTTTAAACTTATTTGGCTTTTATAGGAAATCATTTAAAGCTTAAATTGAATAGAACAGAGGATTCTCAAACTTTTTAAAATTTTGTATCACATATATAAATAAGAATGAAAAATATATGTATCATCATAAAAGCATTTTCTGGTTAAAAGTATATGCATCTTAATTGGAGAGTTCACAATCAAAGAATAAAAGATTTTGAATTTATATTATTCAGTTATAGTCGCAAATGGAACTTTTACATAATATAAATATACTATATAGAAAATAGTAGCTAATAATACTTAATAGCAAGCATTAAGATTTATTATTGATGAGGTTTAATGCTACGAATGAGCATGAAAATATACATATGTATCTGAACAATAAAAATTAAAACAAAATCTTAAAAGGGACGCCATTTCACATTCTTTTTGAACATTTGTTTAAATCTTTTGTGTAAAAATTGTTTAATACAAAATAATGCAATGTGCTGTTAGTGGTACATGTACAATAGTTTGAGAAACCCCGGAATAAAACATTGCTATACATTGAATAGCTATAAAAATTAAGAAACCAGCTTTACCTTGAATGCTATTCCTGAAACATATACAAAAATTTTCCAACGAACTTACTCATTATATTTAAATGGGAATTTTTACATCATTGGAGAATTTTCTCCTTAGTTTTAAATTTAAGCTGTGGAATGCGATGTAATATTTTTATTTCACCTCCAGAAGTATAATTAAAGTGGATTTCTTTCAGTAACCTTTGAAAGCCGTTTCGTACGCACAGTTTGTTGGTTGAATAATTTTTTTTAAAAATTTATCATTTATTAATGAGGATACATCGCTAATGTGTTCAACGCCTCAGATATTTTGTAATTTTATTCTGATAATAAGAATTATAGCATTTTGAATTTTTATTTTCAGTCGGTAAAATATTATTATAGAAATACTGTTGTCATTCAAAATTCCGTAGACGAAGAATGTTAAACGCTGCCTCAATACACCACACCAGCCACGAAAAGGATTCAGTAAATATTATTTTTTATCAATAAAATTAATTTCTAAATTTTTTTCGTATGTATAAAAATATTTAAAGGAAATTGTTAAATGAACTTAATTTCATTTCCTGCTTAAAATTCTATTAAGCCGATTAATCTTTTCTTACTACACTACAGATTTTCCACTTGCATTAATGAAGCCTTCAAGCACACACATCTTATACCAAATTTTCAAAACCAGAATAAGTAATTAACTTGCCTCATTACTTATAATCTATTTGAAAGTAAAATAGAAACAGGTAAACGGATTTAGCGAAAGTGTTATTATTAATGGACCTGCTTTATCTTGAAAGAAAGTGTTTTAGCTTATGCTAGATGAATATGTCCGGCTGCAGTCATTAATTTGAAGAAAACTTTTTCAAAAAACTCGCGAACCGCGAATCACGCTCATTTCCCATATTCTTTGTGAGCCATTGTTCCATCTTACGTGGAAATCCGTCTGTGCAGCAGTCCATTAAAAAACAGTTCCGTTTATTCGATGAAAGGACCTCTTGCTGTGTGCAGAACAGACAAATGCTTATAATCACGGCTTCCGACTGTTCCGTTTAATGGTCCGATTTTCTCTTTCCTTTTCAAGAGAGGTATCATCAAGTTCAGCTATACCTACTTAAATGGGCAAATCGAGCTAATGTTATATGGCACACCCATGAATTTTGGCGTGCCAATTCATTGACGTTATTGCTACGTAAAAAGCGGTTTGAGACAGAAAAAGTTAATGACATGTTCCTCGAAGAAGATGTAGTTTTACGTGGGATTGAAAACGTTATCCGAAGGTCAACCAATTTGAACTGTTAATTGGATAACAGAATCTGTTTCATTACATCACCATTTTGTATTCGTCGGAAATAAAGATGGTTAAAAGGATTGGTTAATGACGTTTTGGATTGATTTTTCTCCTACGGATGATATAGATAACGCCGTTTTAAAAATATATTGCGGTGTCTCTGGTTTTATTTTAATACGAACATTATTTGTTTGTTTCATTTCAGAGATTGATAAAAATCGGAAACTGTAAACAATTATAGTAAGTGGATAAATAAATCTGTAGAAATGAAACAGGGCCCGCATATAGGTAGGTTTTCAATTTCGGGTAAACTTCGCTTTAATATTTAGTAATTTTTCTTCTAAATGAAGACCGAGTAGTAGTATAAGAAATTATAGGTTAAAAACAATTGATTAATTAATACCAATGGATTATTCAAAATTTTACAATTAGAAGAAAGCGAACTAACTTCGGATAATACATTTTAAAAACTTTAAAAAACGAGACACCGTTTCACGCAATTAAAATAATCATATCCGTTCAAAGAAACACTCAACTACAGGAAGTATTAAAAAATGAAATCAATGATAACTGAAATTGTGGTAGGGAGTTCTCATAAATAAACTAACTAATCAAGGGATACGGGAGAAAAAGAAAATGTTGGGAACCGCTGATCAGGAGAATCCAGGGTTTTTAAAATTCGAAATCTGGTCACTATAATAAAAATCATGAAATAATTTTTCTCTGACACTTCGAAGCATCTCGGGCAAAAAGAACAAGATCTAATGATTGGGTATTGAGTAATAAGTACTGGTTACCTAGCCTAAACGATCATGAATTCTCTCTTAAAGTTTTATTCAAGTTAATTGCTGCGCGCCCTACTTTTATTTCTCAAACTCATTAGAAGAAATGCAAAAAGGTTTGGACCAGTGCCACTCGCATCTTTTCTCTTGGAAGTTCGCATAATGTGTGTCAGTACGAAGTGAAAGAAAAAAAGAGACGCTTTAACTCATTTTTCTGCTATTTGCGGCAAACTTCTATCTTTTCTTGCTGTGTGACAGCCTGAATTAAAGGCAATTCTGAGAGTGGAGCATGTTGTGTGAAAGAAGCCGTTTATCAAGCAGAATGTTTACGGCAATAATTTTCTTTCGCGAGTGAGCTCTTAATGCGCTTGGTTTTGGGTTTCTCCTTTGGCGTCAGTTTTAAGTCTGACATCATGTCTTGAGGAAAGAATAATAAAAATAAACATTTATATTCTTTTTCGCTCTTTTGAAGTCTATTGAAAAAGTTTTTGCTTTCTGACTGGCAGTATATTAAAGGAATCTGTTGCACTTAAAAGTATCGAGAGAAAATTTCAAAATAGTAACTTCTGCATGACAGCTGTCTGTTTATAGTTTATCTAATCTTTGTAGATTGCTCTGAAATATACTTCACTTAATTATAGCGGCCTCTTGGTTATGCTTTATATTTCAAAAGGTTCCATATGAAATATGTATACAAATAAAAATGTCTAAAGATTTTGTATGATTCTACATTGATCATGAGAAAACTTTTGAGATATTCTATATTTTAAGAATGTATGTAATTAAAAACATTTAATAAACTTTTATTTAAATTAAAATGTTTCACCTTAATTGTGGGCCTGATCTTATAAAGAAAAAAATGAAGTAACAACTCTCTGGGAAAACAACCTCAGGCATTCTCAACAGGCATGTACAGGACATAGTCAATATTATGTGAATGAATTAATTTTAATTTCTAATTAACAGAATTATAATTAACTCATTTCGGTTGTTATTAAGATGAGGATTCTATTGAACTACTACCATTTTCGTCACTGGTCTACATAAAAATTTAAAGGAAATTCGAATCTATAGTTCGAAACATGGTAACATGGTAATGGTTTAGGCTTGATTTATCTGTCATAATATTTTTTAAACTTGACTTTTAATTATAGCCCGGATAACGTGCATACAAAAATGTATTTAATATCGTCACAACGCACGTGTGTATAAACGCAGTAGCTAAAACAATGAGTGAGTTTGGTCTTAATGGTCACAAGGGCCAGATATGGCCATGTTGTGCCAAGCTAAAACAATGAAAAGTATTGTTGAAAAATATACTTATAAATATGTTTTTTTAAATTATTCAGATTAAAGAAAATATTGTACGGAAATAGTAATTTTTTAAATTTTAAAGTGTTGTAAAAATTATTTTTTGTGATAATATGCTCCGAAGTTACTGAAGAAAAACATAAACATTTGAATTAATTTTTAATTAAAAATAATACAAAATCTTCAAAAACCCCATTCTTAGTGAACACCTACTACCGAAGAAATAACTATGTGCCAAATTTGGTCCAACAATCTATCATGTCGAGCGTTTTGAACGATCTTTGCATCATGCAAGCCACATGACGCAATTTACAGATAGCACCCAGCTTGTAAACATTATCTTGTTAATAAATCGATGATCACTCGCTGCAGTATGAAAGCTCGAGGATTCGATTACTGCGCTTATTTCTAGCTTTAACCTATTGACGTACGAATTTATTTAACATAATTTGATGTCACTTTCTGTTTGGAACATTTATTGCTATTTCAATTCATACAAGAGCGTAAAGTATACCCGAGATGCTTAAGCCTATTCAAATGATTTTGTCTATTAAGTAATTGCTACTTTGACATAATTACAAATTCCGTATTTCGGTGCGCGAATCAACAGACACGTCATTGTATGCGAAGAGATTAAGCCAAGCACATTATGGACGAGTTTTCTGGTTTGTTTACTTACATTAAAAACCTTGACTACTTGCTTGCATGTTGAACTTCCGCTTTGAAGATCCATTGACTTAGCATTACACCGGAAATGCGTATTACAGGCATGTAAACAAACCAGAAAACTCGTCCATAAATGCTTGAATAAGTAATTCATTTTAGTAATCTTCTTCTAAATTGCAGTATATTATTTTCATTAAAATTTTACTTCATAAGTATACATTGATTTATTTTATGAACAGAATTAACTTACTTGTTTATAGAATTTTCTTATAATTTTATGCGAATAAATTCTTATGATAAATAGAATACTTTGATCAACTGGAATGTTATTTTCAAGAGCTATCGATATTTGTTTGAACTAGGCGGACAGTATCAATAGCAAAGCTTCTGAAACGAAAATTCTTAACAAGGCTGGCAGTAAAAATAAGAATATAATAAAGATAGGTTTATATGAAGCTCGAGTTGCTATATCTTTAGGGTTGCCATAACTGCCAAGCATTGATACGGGATTTTTAAGTGCTAAATAATAAAACATGAAAAAGTAGGTAGGTAATGGCTCATTTTACTCTACTAAAACTTTATTGATTTTTTATCAATCTGATTAAAATGAACACGTAGAATAATGAAAAAGATGCAAGCCTAATCCTTTTTAGCCCTGTCGTATTTTAAGGTAGATTTTACTTTCTTAATTGTATCATTTTCTTCTTTCACATAATTATAATATTGGGTGCAAGTCTTTTTAAAATTATAATGACAAATCAAAATTACTTCAATTGTCTCCACTGGCAATCTGTTTCTTTCGTCCGACCAATTGAGTGGACATAGGAAAAATATTCTCTTCTATTCAATACAAAATATATTTTCACTGTGGGCTGGAATGGGAAATACGTATGCGCATAGCTTTATCAGACATGATTTCTGATCAATAAACTTCGTATCTGTAAAAAACTTCAGCCTCTTCCATACTCAATTTCATAGTTACTTCGCAGTTTTGCTAGCTGTTATTTTTCTCTAAATAATCTTTTAGATATACAAACTGGTTAAATATAATCAGTATTGCGCCCGGTGTCTCACGCAGAGTTTAGGGAGAAAACAGGGCAAATAGTTATACGGGACTGAATAGTGAAAAACGGTGACAATCCCGTATATACGGGACGTATGGCAACCCTATACATCTTGATGAGAACATGTGTTAAAGGAATTATAGTTACAGATCTTTATTAAAACTAAAACACGTTTCGGAACTTTGATCACATTTTATACTTGAAAGCATTTAAGTAACGAATAAAGCGAAGCCGACACAAGATAAAAATCTTCGAACAGCTGGATCTTTGTTCGACATCCAGACATAGAAATCATCTTTTCATTCGGTTGATGGAGAACAATTATGTTGTCAGATTCTTTCTTCTCTAAACTTAACGCCAGTCAGTTACCAAAAATATTGTCCTTGTTCAGCCAGATTCTTTTATTACTCCTTCATTCATTTCTGACCTAAGTTACCATCCGTCGGTTGGTAACACAGATGTTCGTTCCATTTTTTTAGGGTATTTGTGGCTGCTTTTCTTGGCCACAGCTAGTCGTTAAAAGTGATAAATTATTTTAAGGGGTTGGATTTCCTTCTTGATTCAGCTGTTTCATTGTATAAAAACGGGAAATGTTTCTCAGAACGGGTCGAGTCGACAAGGTTAAATGTTTCCTAAAGTCTGAAGAATAATCTTATTGAATATCGAAAGAATAGTTTAATTGCGATGCATATAAATATTCACAAGCGATTAATAATGTATGTGTTGGCTGGAAGTATTTATCTTGAATTATTCATTCCGGATTATTTCTTGTGAGACTTTTATAGATCACCGCAAGAGTGGTTTTTCAAGATTTGTTATCTCCATGTGACATCTTTTTGTTACATGCCTAACAGGTTTCATCTAATTAAAACGATGAATACGTTTCTAAAAGATACACATTAAAACAAGTGTCATTTTCCACTCGAAGATGCACTTCATAATTTATCATTTCAATTGCTTTTTTCTATGAGGAAATCATTTAATATTACGAATTTATCTTTCCGCTGTGTTTGAAATGGAAAAAAAATTCAATGCTGAGTGTCGGTCCGGAGTTGGGAATATTTAATAAATGATGAGACCTTGAGCTATTGATAAAAATTTTAAACCATTCCTACTAATAAAAAAACTGTCTGTAGAGATAATTTTGATTGTTATTCTTAGACATTACACGTTTTAAAATCTTAATCCTTTCGATGAAAAGTTTCACCCTTTTAAATGCTTTTAATTAACTTGATTTGTTTCACGTTTAATTTATAAATTTCTTTTTTTTGTATAGATTGTAATCGGTTTATCAGTCACTGCCTGATGCATTAGAGTTCAGGCATTCTGTTTAGCTGTGTATTCCTGATGATCTTTACAGAACTTAATTATAAATTAGTCGCTTAATTTCATTTGGTTTTCAATGCGAGAGGCGCAGTTGGTATTAAATTTGAGAAAATTCATTAAAAGATTCCACAATTGTTATAATATTGAAATATAATGCATAGGATAAGTACGGAAGACTTAGAAAATTATAAAGATAAAGGTTTTAAAAAGTGCGTTTTTATTAGTGCAAGAAAATGTAGAAAATAATTTTGTTAACAGAAATTGTTTTCTACATAGGTGCTCAAAATAGTACGATAAGGAAATTAAGCCACAATGAATATGAAAAAAATCATAAACTCGCTTAAAAATTCAAATATGTTATGAATATGATTAAAATTTATATATCAGCACCTCACGGTTTAATATTTTTTGCTTTGACCTTCAGATTTTTCTTTTTTTTAGATCTTGGAACACTAATAAAAGCCTACATTAAAAAAAATTGTATTATTCTATCATTATCAAAATCATGGTTTGTGTTCAGTTGTATGTACTTCTCTAATAGAGATGTAATAAGTACCACTTCGAAATTTGTTGTTAAATCCTATTGCGAAATATTTTTTTAAATCAATAGTTGCCTTTTTGTTGCAACTGCTGTTCATCCTTTCAAGAAAATTTACTCGTTAGTTTCAACAAAGGCTAAGGAGCAACAACATCGAAGTTCCTCGAAGCCACACATCGTAATTTACTGAGTTTATTTGATTTTTGTAGCTGAACAATGTACATAAATTATAATTTAGAAAAGAATCAGGAATCGGGTACTATCATTGGAGATGCACGTGAACTTTTCACGCGTCTTTAGCAGCACAGAATGTGAATTTAGCTCTAGATTTGTTTGTACTGTACGTTCGTTTCATTCTGAGGAAGTATAATTAAATATATTCAGCTGAAAAGAAATATATAGATTATTTTATTGGGTTGTAGTACATTTGATTGCTAAAATTCTTAAATGCGATTAACAAACATTCATTTGTTGGTTTTCAATATCGAATGCTCTTATGTTTAAAGCAGTAGCTCTTGTATTAATGCTTACATATCTTTTGGTATTAGAAAATTATAAAGCCAGTTAAAATTTGAAACAGGGAAAATAATATCCTATTTTAATTTTAGAAAAAGTCGATAAGTGTTCTACTTTACTTTAATTTACTACTGTAATTCAAGACATTTCGAAAATTCTTCTAAGACTCGAAATTCTTTTTCTTCTTCTTCCTCCACTTATTAAGAACTGTTACTTTCATGAATTTTCAACGCAAGTTTCAATTTCATTGTCATCTTACTGTTATTCAATATTTGTGATCAACTGGATTTCAACGAAATTCATATTATTCCTAACCCATATTGAAACCCCATAAGAGTCATTTTTTATACGTCCATTTATCGAATTTCTTAAAATATTTCATTTTTTAATACATTTACGTTGATATATGTATTAAATTCCAAATCAGTTGCTGTAAAAAAAAAATGTTTCATCCTCATTCAAAATAATCTTTTTATAAATTGCTTTCGTATTTGTTATAACAGAAAAGAATAAATAGTCTGTAATTATAATTTATTTCAGAAATTTCATCATTGCTGTTTAAACAATGGCTTTTTTTGATGAAGTACTACATAATTAAATCATTTGCACTATCAATATTTTTTTGTAATACATCACATTTCAGTTCCGTTAAAAGACGTAACTATTCAAATGATAGTTTCATGTTTGCATTATTGCTTACATTATCTTTTGCTCAAAAAAAATATTTTAATTGAATTCTTGACTCATTTTCTCAACTTCTTTAACAGTTTAAAAAAATCCATATAATCACAGTATAAAAACATTTTACTGAAACACGTAAATCTCATGTACATATGACGCTAAAATGGAACAGAAATAGTTTCACAGAGAAACAACGAAAACTACATACCTAATACTTATTTTCATTGAGAAGCAAGCAATGTGAAATAATTGTATCGTTGTTCACTCTCTTTACGGCTTATTAGAAGAATAGTGTGTATTTTTTTTAATGTTGCTTTGAGAACACACTATTTTTTCACAATCGCCATCGTCCAAAACTTTGATTAGAGATTTTATCCCTAGAGAATCCAATAGAGAGTCATCAATGAAGGAAGTCATGTGCTGAATTGTCTCTTTCACTGACCAGATATCTTTTTCTCTTTGTGCTATTTCACAGAACACTTTCATGGTACAGTCTGAATCCTCACTACGAGGGGTAAAAGTTCCAATTGCATCGAGTATGGGAGAGAGAAACTGCGTGGAATTATTGATGGTTTTTCTACTTCCAGTCGCAGTCGAAGTTGTAGTCGCTGTTGGCTGGGGATTGCTTATTTTTATTGGAAGATGATTTTTGATAAGGACGGGAAGAACTGCGAAGAGCATCACAGACAGTGGGATGACGCCAGCGGCAACCATGACTGGTAGATGACTCTTCCACAAACTTATCATATCTCCGGTGTCTTTACTTGGAGGGTCCATTCTGTCTGCCATCAGGGACATCATCTCGAAGGGCGTCATCCTGTCATTGTAAGAATCATCTTGATGTACCCAGTTCCAGTAGGAATCGTCACCTTGACGATTGACGTTGATAAAGCGCGCGAATCTTGAAGTCGCATTCTGCAGTGTTCGGGTGTCAGTCTTCGGCTCCGTTTTGGTTCTCCCATTTGCATTTTTGAATCCCAATAATTGCAATGGTGGCAGTCTGTCTTGCAATTTAGGATACTGATTCGATAAGAAATGAACTCCAGGTTTCTGTGATGTAGAACTGAATCCTGCTATTGGCAGTTTATCTTTTGGTGCATGGTAATTTCTGGGCGAGAACAGTGTGTAGAAGTTCCGTTTAGGAGACAAGGTTAATTCTTTCGGTAAATTCTCATATCCGTGATTGAAACCTGCGTCAGAGGATATAAAGTCGTGAAAGTTGCTTGGAAGAAAATTCGGCGTTATTTCATCTTCTAAGTCTTTAGTATGTCCGGTTCTGTTGGAAATATCCTTCGATGAAGTTCCTGATATTTCGGATTTCGATATCTCGTTAGCAAACAATTCTTGTGCATCAGTGAAAAATGTTTTGGCTCTTCCGGATGTATGATTCGCAGAGGCATCGCAGTTAGTTGCGCGAAGGAGTAGAACAACGCTAAGTGAAGGAACTAGCCACATATTTCTTGTTTCTTTCGGAGTAGATTGTGTCTTTTTGATCTGCACCAGGAGATTATATACTTTTCCAAATTTCCGTCCTAAATCCTGTTATTTTCGATCCTTCCCTGTTCCCGCACTGAATACCATATCGGTTACGATCGTAAAGTTTTGTAGAAAATTTTACGATCGCAAAAATATTATAGAAAATTTTGGGTTACAAGTCTCCCGACACAAATTGCGTTTATGTTTGTGATCCATGAAGTTTTCGTGAGAAGAGGGATTTAAAATACCGGTAACAAACTTGACCTTAAAGGAGGTTCTGAAAGGGTTGATGCTCATTCACAGATTTCGGATAACGCCCAAATTCTCTGAAGTGTTGAAAAAGGTCATTTTACTTATTCATGTGAAATAGATCCCTATTTGTATTTCAAATCTAAAACTCGAACTTTGTGTTTAGAAACGAATTGTAAGTAAATAATAAATTCGGTTGACCCCATTTAACAATTATCGACAATTCCATATTTGAACAAGCACAGTCCGACAGGATTATTCGAAAACTCCATCAGAGAATTTGTCAAAATAAAATCCTAAGAATTAAATGCAAAATATCTATTGCTAACTCCTCAAATAAACATTGGAAGTTGAATAAATTTTGATTTGGGAAATCAAAATGTGTATCTAACTGTGAACTTTCAATAGAAGTAATATGATGACGCTATACGGTTTACAAAAGAATTTTATTAAGATTCTTATTCATTCATTTTAGTAAATTCAATTATTTATTGTTCATTTTTTCGTAATAAGAGTAGTCATTTTGTATTGCTTTATCTAAAAAACTATTATTTAGTTTATTTTATTCTGTCAAAGTTCAGTCTGCGCGAATGATTTTGGTGTTGGAGATTTTATTCGTGCAAGCAAGACATTCTTTTATCCATTATTTGAATAAACAGAACTAATTTATGTAATTTTTCTTTTGCTGTATAAAGATTCATATCGAACTTTCCTGTCGCTTTGTAAATAAATGGAAAATAAATGTTTGCATAATTATATGCCATATTTTTGTAAAAAAAGTAATAACAAATATAGAAATGGATTAAAATTGTTTCCATCCATATAATTAAAAACTTAGAACGTATTTATTATATGAATTATACTCCAATAGTGATCCAAGTCTTTTCTCAAAAATAGTTTCCGAAAAATTTGTCGTTTTATTTCAGCTTTCGACTAACTCGAATTAAATTCTTACTATCGAGAAAAGAGAGTTGGGAAAATTCCAGATATGCATGGAAAATGTATTGAGTAAATATTAGAAGAGCGTGCAAATAATGGAATATCATTGTTTTCAGATATATAGTTCAGTCACATTTAACAGATATATAGTTTTTCCAAAATAAACAGGCTTGAGAAGAATAGGATTAATTAGACTTTTCAATGTTCTATTCGTTGCCAATACGTTGAGAAATTACAAAACACATGTTAATGGGTATTCATATGATGGATTTTCCGTTGCGAATAGCATTTCTAGACTGGGATTGGATTTCTTGATAGTTTGAAAAACGAATTATTTATCTTTTGAGATAAAAAGCTACTGACGTGATTGGTTTACTAAAATCTAATTTTTCATTTTCCTTTGCATTTTATTTTAAGATAACCAATTCCTCTAAGTGCAGTTCCTTGCAACTTAACTTCTCTGCAGGAATCTATTTTGATGAATACCATTTTTTAAAATTATAAATATCATAATCATATCTATATATTTTGGAATGACTTTAGTAGCTTCAGTTTCATTTTGTAACTGTTAGTTAGATATAAAGTTCGTAGTTTTTACTTTCCTGTTACATCTGGTTGGATTCTCAGCACGTTTTGACCTTTTACCTTGACAAAGTAATATCTTTTTATAACTTGTCTGGGCTGTCTTATTACGAAAAACCCACAGAAACGTAACATTCATTTTTAAATGCGTTTCAATCATAAATATCCAAAGCGGCGTTTTTGAAATGTCATTCTTTTATCTTTTCTTAAGCCTGAAAGTTAGTGATTTGCTAAATAAGTGTCTCGGAATGCTTATTATGCACATTGAAGGTCATCCAAGACTTTTTGATTATTTTTAAACTTCTAAAATTTTAACGCAATGTTCTAATTTATGGGTAATATTCAGATTTAATGAAACTTTGCATAAAGAGTCTAATGGTTTGAATGCAATAATTTTATCAACTTTTGTGAAAAATAATATGCGAATCGTGTATATGCTCACATAACTTTTCAGGAGCAAAACGGTATTTCTAAAAGAGTCTCTTATCTGTAATGGCCTTAAATGCAATTCGTCGTGTGTGCATTTTAAAATTATTCATACTGTTCAGCACCGTATTCCGAGACTACCACTTTTGGACGATTTTAAACCGGAAACATGGGCTCTTTTAATTCTTTCGCCTTGCCAGCGAATGGTAGGTCCCCTAACTAGCTTGCTGATTAGGATATAATTCGTTTTTTCAACTGAAATTTGGAGTTCGTTTTTGCTTGTCCAGGTGGAGAATTTAGCACCCGGACAAGCAAAAACCAACTCCAAATTTCAGCTGAAAAAACGAATTGTATCCTAATCAGCAAGCTAGTTAGAGGACCTACCATTCGCTGGCAAGGCGCAAGAATTAAAAGAGCCCATGCTATTAAATATCTCGGAGTTTATATTGATGAAAAGATGAATTGGAACACCCACCTTAAAGCACAATCTACTAGAACGACTCAACTTTATCAAAATCTCCTAAAAATAGCCGGGAAATCCTGGGGAGTTCCCCTGAATCATCGTAGGCCCCGTTATAAAACAGTAATAGAACGGGTGCTGGCGCATGGGGCAGTCGCCTGGTGTCTAGAACCTACCTCCGAATCGCCAGAAACTCAACAATTCAACGTTCGTTCCTCCTGGCAATCTCGGGTGCCTACAGGACCACCTCCACGGCAGCTCTGCAGGTCATACTGAGTATCCCTCCTTCCCTGAGTATCCCTTCTTCATCTACAATTACAAAGAGAAGCTCGTGGCACAGCACTCTTCAGACTTAGACTTCCTCTTTCTACAAACGTCAGTGATATCGATCCCAGTGAAATTGAAGAAAAAGCTACGGGATGGTCAGCACACTCATCGGAACATCCAAGTCCAACTCAAATTTCCCTGGATGACGGAGGCAACATAAACACTGGACTTAGAATTTATACCTATGGATCGAAAACAGAGAAGGGGTGGGTGCAGCCCTCTGTGTTTTGACCGACGTCAACATTACTCACAGATGGTCTACCAGGCTCTCTCTTAGAAATACAGTCTTCCAGGCAGAAATCCTAGCATTACTCAAAGCAGTGGAACACGCCGTTGCCCTCCCAACTCAACAACTGACTATTCTTGTAGACAACCAAGCCAGCATCAAATCAGCAGCAAACCCAAAGAGTCACAATTCAATTGCCCGGAAAATCTTCAAGTTACTCCATAGTCATCCTCACATCAGAGTGTCGTGGATCCAAAGCCTATGCAGGTTACATAAGGAACGAAGAACCTGACAGACTGGCTAAGGAGGCAGCAGAAACGGAAAATTTTCCTGAAACACTACTCGAGTTTCCAAAATCTTTTATCAAAACATTCTTACGTTAGAAGATGTTGGCAACCTGGCAAATGGCTTGGGATGATGGAGATACTGGGAGGCTCATTCACAACATAATTCCAAACCAATCAACTGGACACACAACGAAGTTTTGTTTTTCACAGGACATGCGCCTTTCCCTACGTTTCTCTGAAGATTCAACCTTGCCGAAACCTCATTCTGTTCTTGTAGGGGAAACGGCACACCAATCCATTATGCTACGGTTTGCCTCCTCACAACCTCCTACCATATATGGGACCACCCAGCCAACAACATCAGCCAGTATGGTTACGCAGCGTAGCCAACAATTGAACGTCAAGAAGGAAGATACATAATTTGCCCACTTTCTCCAAAGAGAAACCAGTCTTTTCCGTCCAGATCCCAATTAATTTTTTTTTTTCGTTCCTTCAATAGTCTTCTCAGTTGAGTCCAATGCTTTCGTCCCATTCCCACAATCTTGGCCAACATTTTCATAATTAGAAACTTCTGTAACCGAACATTCTCTTCCTCCTGCGATGAGGGAAATTAAATCCAACCAAACTTCAACTTTCCTTCCTGCGTCGTCATCGCTCCATCCTTTCCTTTGGAGATGGAAGGTCTCATTTCACCAGTTCAACTTCGCCTCCTCTTCAACCCATCATCCCCTAATGAACTCGGAACAGCTTTAGTCGTTCTTTCAGGACTTTCTTCCAAGATCCACCGTGTTTCTCCTTCAAATAGAGTTCCATCAGCTAACTCTTCTTCAAAATCGAACTTTGTAAAACAATGAGCGGCCCATCTCTCTGTTCTTGTGTACATTTTTGTTATTTTTACTATTGTATTAATTTGTTTTTCCATCTTTTTCCTTTCATTTTTTAATGTATTTTTTACTCTTCGTATAGTTTTTCCATTGCATTTAGTTTTTATTATTTTCCAGCTACTTCATGTATAACTGTGTAATTTTGTGGTTTTTCAAGGTTTTATTTTACTCTGTGTTACCAAAATATTTTTATAATGTATACATTATAAAAATATCATGCACAATAGCATTCCCCCCCCCCTAATGCTTCTGTAAATATTTGTAAACTTGTTGCGTTTTCAATTAGGCAGCGGTATAGAGAATTGTCAAGTTTTAAGAGAGGTCACACCCTCGGGTGTTGCGATTTTTCTTCCACTTCATGACCAAATCACTGTTTAAATAACCATATGGTTATAGTTGCAGGGGCATGGAGTGTTCTTATGTTATGTTATGTCGGGCAATGAGTCACATGAGCTGTAACATCTTGCAATTATGCTTAAAGAACATTCACAGCTAAGTTAAATTTAACTTAATTTATTGAGATTTCATCTGGAGTAAATATAGAAATTTATAAACAAAACATCAAATATCTTGATTAATAATAATATAATACAGTAAGCCCCAAGGCGGGGTGTCTCATTCACTTGTTAAAAGAAACGGCGAGTTTCGCTAAAATGTCCAATTTGGACCTCCGTGAAATACGACCAACCAGTTTGGCTGTCGGGATTTCATCTCCTCTTTAGTTGTTCAGTTCCGACCTTGAATCTCAACAGTTTAGAAAAGCCCCTTGCGTTCTCACGGGAACGCGCTTCTCTGCACAATAAACAACTGTTCAGGAATGTTGCCAAAGTCCGTGTAATAGGTAGATGAAAGCTCTACACCGCGCACCAAAGTTCTGTAATGAAAGGCAGTAGCCCATCAATAGAGGGGTGAGGCTGGATCGGCTGCAGGTGTCCGAAAATGTCCGTTTCGCCCAGGACTAGGGAAATTTCTCTGGCCCTGCGTTTCGCCGGCGAATACACCTGCTTGGACAATAAATACCTCTTCGGGAATGTTACCCCCTTCCGTGCAATAGGTAGATGAAAGAAGACACCTGTAAAGGCGGTATCTCACTGCAGAATTTTTCCCTGTCAAGGGACAACGGTTTCGGCGGGACGGTTTCTCCTTCGATGTGTCCTTGAGCGTAGGGTGGTGGGGGTGGACGCCCCTTCTTTACGATCTGACAACCCCCAAAAAGGGATGACAGTTGCAATGTGTAATTGCCTTTAAGGCGATGCAAATAGTTTTTTTTACGTATATATTTTTGCTGTCTTTTCATTTCCGCATTTGACATGAAGAAACATGACCCTTTTCCATCGACCGGTTGGATCTACATTTTGATTCTCATCTGCAGTTTCGGCGCCAAGACCACATACTAAATTTTACTTATGTAGCTTGCTTCGTTTTTGAGTTATTGCTTTCACATACACACGCACAGACAGACTTCTCTTTGGCGGAGCTAAAAATCTACGATTTTCGTGTGAAGACTATGTACCAAATTTCATTCCGCTTTTGAGTTATCGTCTTCGCATGCATACAGACATAATTCCGAAAATGTTTTGGGGGGGAGGAAAAATTCTAAAACATGGAGATTCATCAAAATTTTGAAAGCGGATTTTTTAACGATTGCAGTACTTTTTATTTGTATACTCCGTATACTATAAAGTAAAAAACGCTATTTAACACAGTAAGACTCTCCTGTGTGCTACATACAATATTGTACTGAAGAGTTGATTAATATTTTTGGGACTCGAAAGAATTTTAGTGGAAAGTGCTGACGCTGTTGAAAACTGTTTTCCCTAAATAGACGGGATATTTAAAGGAACAGGCAGGCGTTCTTCCAACTGAGAAAAGGCTGAATTTGCAGTTTTATGACCGAGCGTTGTTTAAACTATATGCTAATTCTATCTCTTAACAAGTAATTGTGCTGTAATATGCTAATTGATGGAAATAGAACTCAATGGAAATTAAATATTCATAAATAGTTAAATTTCTTTACATAAATTACTTTATGCTTAGAAAAAATATTCGTCTTGCATATTTACAAATAATGGTATTGGTTTTAGTACTACGCAGAATATATATTTTTTTTGAGTACATACAGTACAACCCCGGTTAACCGAACCAAAGGAATGGGGGGGGGGGCGTTTCGGATAACGATTTTTTCGGTTAAGCCATGGACTTATATTACTATTTTGTGTCTAATTACAGTATGTAATTCTGAATTGTTTTGAGTGCAAACGAATTCAAAACTCTCATTGTAGACTTCACTTATGTTCTTTATTAAAGTTAACCTTCCGTCGGGCGCAATGCGCCTGACAGGCAAAGGGAAACAATCTCATAAATAATATTATTATACCCATTTAATTATAATTTTAGCATCCTAAAAATTAATCACTGACCTTCTTGGGGAGGCTTACCAGAATTCGCGATTATTTCCGGTCAGTACGTAAGTGTTTTTTTGGATTTGTGACTTCAGAGGCATTTCGGATAACCCAGGCTTCGGCTAACCAGGTTTTACTGTAATCCGAAAACTCCAAGCAAAATATTACGCCCATGAACTGCGAATTTGCTCAAACTCCTGATTAGATGCTAAATTTTATTTTGGACCTTTATTATTATTATTTCTATAGATATAAGAACGTGAAAGACACCCGAGATACATAAGCGCGTCCAAGAGATTTTGACCATATACAGGATTCAGTAAGGCCAAAGGTGGCTTTTGCGCCATAAACTCCAAATCAAGCAACCAGCGGAGTGATATGTCTGTCTTTTAAATTAATTGCTACTTTAACCTAAGTACGGATTTAAATATCAAAAATTCTGCAAGTAGGGCACGAGTCATTTCAGTACAAAGGGTTAACATAATTTCATGCTTTTCAGATTCAGAAATAAATTCTTGAATGACGAGAAATCGCAGCGATAGACTTCCTTGCCCTCAAATTTTTACACGGAACGTTTATATACATTGTCTTGAGCAAAGTTAAGACTCTATTCAAGGGGGTCTCTATTCAACATGTTCTCTCCAGATATATCTGTTAATGCGATTATAACCCTTGCGTCCTTCAGGTAGGTTACCATTATTTGGCACTGTGGTAAAATGGCTTTGTGGGAGCCGGGTGTAACATAACAGTTGCGTAACTATTGTTGTCTGGCGGCGACAGTTGGTAGCTGACCTTGGACTTATTTCCGAAAAGATAAGAAAGCAATTACTAAACTTATGGCATTTATTTTTAGATAATTAACCATTGTTTTATTTCCAAATTTAATTTAAAGTAATAAGCTGTTGAGTAGACTATCAGTATACTTAGTTTTCGGTGTCAAATTCGGGGCTTAAAATGACGATCATTTTTGCCAACAAGCTCACTGGGCAGCTCCTTATCATGTTTTTTATCTAGCAAATCAATAAATGATTTGCATGTAAATTGACTTACTTGTAATTGACTTATATTCTCTTTGATTACAACAGTTGTAGCTTGATTCAATTTATATCTCGTTGTAGAGTTACGCAAGAACTATTCCGGGATAGAGCTCGTAATTTTGAATCTTCGCTTTCAGATGACGAAGATGACGCCTGAATCTAGACTCACTTTCCAAACTTCTATACCATGCCAACATCACAGCATTTGACCCGCAAAGGTAGATTTTGCGTGTCCTACACCAACCCGCGATACACCTTCGATGTAATCAAGGGCATAGCATAGCCATATCTAGCTTTTGCTTCATTAAAGCCTATTTATTTTCGTAGGTATCTGGCCTCGAACACACGATCCTTTCGATCTTGATGCAGACCATCAGGTCACATGGCACACAAGAGTTCTAGCATACTGACAAGTTTTTATTGGTCTCTCATGACTAATAGTTTTTATACGGATGTGTGCGCAGTGTATAAAGTATGGTCAGTGTAAGGTTTTTGGATGAAATCAGTTGCAAAGAAGTATGCTAATATATAATATAAGCATAATTCCTTGCAGCTGATGTCATTCAGATTGCTATTAAATAAGTAAAATAATAGTTATACTGCTATTTACTGCAATTCATATCTCATGTTCATATTCTGTATCTCATTGGTTCGGATCTTGATTTAGCTTAAGAACTGTCTTCTTTGAGGGCGGTGATTCACGCTGTATCTAATCATCAGTCGGATGTCTTTGGTAAGGGGAGAAAATTTAAAGAATAGGGAGAGGGCGGGTGGCTCAGGTGTCGTTCTAGTGATGCGATCACATTCGGAGTTACAGCTTGGTATTACTTCAAATACTGATGTTAATCTAACAGTGGGAAGTAGTTTTCGTTGGATTTTGACGAACTGCTTCCATTTAAAAAATAACCTTTAATTCTTTGATTTATTCTTATGTTGTGAATAAGCGAATCAAATTGCCGAATTTCGGAGTAAGAAAACTGAAATTTAGACACAAAACACAATTTAGAAAGCAAAATCACGTGTAACATTTGAGTGTTACTAGTGTCTTCTGCATTCTGATCTGGATCTATAGAAATATGAAGTTTTTCAAAATAAAACCTGCATTGTGAAGTACTCTATGAGAATTTTGACCCCCCCCACTTCCCTTAGACCTGTCATGGATTCTAATCTTTCTGCGTACAAAAGCGCAAACTTCAATTTAAATATAAACAAACAAACAAAAAATCATACAAACCCAGAAGCGATACATTTTTTCTTCTCGGAATTTAGTTAAATCTGAGAATCATGAATTCAGAAAACAAAGGTAAACTATATTTAAGATCTATGTCTTGCATCATTTAATCCGATTTTGTTTCTTGTGCGCGGTGATCTAGGATGACTCCCGTCCTGAATAATCACTCTCAAATCAGCTACCAGACACACTTCCTTTGTTCTCTCCATCTTCTAATCAGGAAAATTATCAGGAAAAGCCGCCTTCTTGTGTGTCATCCATTTTATAAACAATTGGATCTTCGAGCAAATTCGTCTCTCGTGGATTCCGTTGACATCTTGACCTTGATTCGTCAACTGGAGGCTCGTCCCACGCACAACCTTTGTAATTATAGTAGCCGGCATCCACCAATCACTTTCCCGCGAGTTTTTTTATTTGATGTCGAACTGTGAGTGGGTAGCGTGCATCGAGTTTCTCCGGGGTTGAAAGAGCTTGGTTTCAGTTATGACCTCGTAAAAAAAAGGCGATATTGACGGAAACGCTTCTCTAATAGGATTTCTTTTCCCCAGCTCTTCTACTTGGTTTGCTTTGTGTTGACAAGCGCACATTTTCGTAACTGCGACTTTATTTTTAAAAAAAATCGGTCTATGATTAGCTAAGCAAACTCATACTATCGAAGTTTTTCCTTCATACTTCTTTCTCTAGTACGGTGGATTCGATTATCCGGGCCTCTATCAACCCAGTTAATATCTGTTGATAGAGCCCCGGATAGCGTTCCGGTCCTTTCCCGGAGGCCCGTTGTAATGAAGTAAACTCATGCTATCGAAGTGTTTCCTTCCTACTTTTTTTTCTGTGTTATACTTTTTAGTACAGTGGCTTCGATTATTCGTGTCTCTATCAACCGAAATCTCTGTTAACCAAGCAGGTAACAGAAGATCTGTTTTTCCTTTTAAAAAAATAATAGTCAAAAAATGTTTCGGAAAAGGGTGTCAAATTTGGCATTAGAGCCAATTTTCACGATGCTAAGCCTTGTAGAAGGTTGTTATTGGGAAGTGATCTTTCATTTCTCAAGAAGTTATTTAGAGGGGTGAAAAATAAAAACACAGTTCCATTCTCAAGCACTTCAATAGTGATGTGAGCAAATTTCATGATTTTTCTTGGGAAAAAATGACACTGTAAATGTATTGGAAAGTTTCGCGTTGTTGGACGGAAAGAAATATTCTTTTGATAACGGAAGCATTGGTAAAATGCAAAAGAAACGGCGGAAATTGGTAACATTCGATAACTTTAATCAAAATTAATTAATGTTTCAGGAAAATGCTTGTAAGAAGTTTGATAATTAATAAGAGTTGGTTAAAATGTTAATACGTGTTAATGCTTAAGAACTTATTTTTAAAGTTTCAAATAAACAATTTTGGGAACCCTTGTCAAAAGAAAATAAGTCATGATTTAAAATGTATTCTCTATTAATTGAATATTCGATTATCTGAGGTGTTTATAGTTCCAATCAGCTCGGACAACCGAGGTTTCTACAGTAATTGAATTCTCTACACCAGCGATTCCCAACCTTTTTTCCTTCGCGTACCCCTTGATTATTCTTTTTGATTTCGCCTACCCCCAACTATCATATTCACCCCACCCCAGCTCCAACCATCGATCAATGTAAAGAAGTTTTTATCAATAATGTTATGGTTAGCTTAAAAATGAAATTACTCGAATTAATAACATTTGCAGAACTTATTTTTGATTTTACTTCTTATACCATTTTTACAATAGTAATCGCTCAACACCAAAACAAATGAAACCTAACTTGTAATAACTTCTCATTAACTTATAAGGATAGCTAAAAATTACACTTCGTTATAATCAATTATATACCATTCAAGTGGTAAAATAGCAAGTACTTACTTGGAGAAACAAAATTCTAACTTTTTAATCCCTCATGCTTTCTTGTTTTCGCCATTAACAATTCTGATTTTGCGTACTCGCAAATGGTCCTTCACGTACCCTCAGGGGTACGCGTACCACAGATTGGAATTCTATTAATATAAATGCTTACAATGGTGGCTATAGGCAGTGACAACTCAAATTGATATAACGAGGAAAGTTATTCTATGTATCACTACACCCAGTTAAATAGTCCTGGATATGTATCGATGTATTTGAAAATAATTGTTAAATTCGGATTGAATTACTTATATTTAAACAACAGCAACAAATAATCTATGAAATAAATTTTACAATCAAAACGAAAGTTGCTTAATTTCCGGGATCTCTGTCTCTACAGCCCAAAGATGCTTAGAAACACAATACATCGTCCTGGGGCAGTGGCGAATCCGGGGGGGGCTATGGGGCTGCAGCCCCCCCCCCCAGAGCTAAACCAAAATTCTTGATTTTTTTCAAATCACTACACCTGTTTGTTCTTAATCTTTTTTTTAAACCGAGACATCATTGCTTTCTCGCTTTTGTAGCCATTCCACACGTACTTGTAGCGTTAATGCGGTCGAAAATATTTTTTGGCTCGTTATTTCATTGTGTTTGTATTAAATTATCGAAAAGTATTGTTGTGTCCTTTGTGATTCTTATTGTAAGATGAGTAAGTAGTGTTTCTTCATAAACCATGAGGTCACGACGTACAAAATTGGCCTATGATGTCAGCCCCTCCCAGATCCAACCTGGATTCTGTCACTGTCCAGAGTGATGCGTCATTTTCGGTAAGTTATCATTGATACTAGCTATAAAGGATATAGTAGTAGTGATATAGTAGAAGTGTGTTTATAGAAGACGTGATTGAATAATATCGAACTCGGTGGACTGTATACAAGATTTTAAAATCATGTTCTGGATTCATTAAATTCCTGTTTTGTGCAGAAGTCGTCATTAATGATGTTTTAAATGTCATTAATCAGGCTCAGCTTCTTCGTTATATTCAAATAGATTTAAAACTGAAAGTATTAAAATTTTATAGTAAACTTTAAAAATCTAGCTATAGTTCAGTGTTTGGCATTTCTTTATAAATGACTTCCTCAAAGTGTTGATCATAATGAATGCCATGCTTAAAATATTAATATGTTCACTTGCAAATTACGCCTGTACTGGGTGGATGAATCGGTGTAGTTTCAGTAAAACTAATTAAAAGTTGCTGTCTTCTCTAATATCTGTAAAAGCTACGTAAAATAGTCTACCAGAAATGTAATTGAATTAGAAAAATTGCCTGGATGTGTGTAATGAGCTCAAAATTTCACACTATTTAGAAACAAGCAAAACAAATTAAAGTGTGGGGATGAGGAGAGAAAAAGAAAGGAAAAATAATTTTATAAATCATTCGGAGAAAAAAAGACGCACCACAGAACACTCGCACTTTCTGCTTAACAAAACTTAACTACAAAGGCCATATTAATTTAATATATTCAGTTAGAAAAGCAAACCCAATGCAAAGTGATAATCAGATGTAAAGTGTTTAGCTGCATAGCTTGGGGCTCATGGAAGTCAACACGCATTCACATACTCTTTTATATATGAAACTAGGTTATCCAGTCAACTAAGGATTGCTTATTTTTAAATATCGATTTCGCAGGTTCAATTTCCCTGAATTATTTGAGCAGCATTAAAAAAAATTAATTTGATGAATTCTGTTCTGATAATTTACTTATTGACTGAACAATTTATTTAAACGACTTAAGATAAATTTGATCACATAATTCAAAAGTGTGTAGAAAAATGAGAACTTTTCACGCACACATTTTTAGAGGAAAAACTGTTGAACAATGCTTAAATTCTATCTATCGTTTAAAAAATCGCTTGTTATTCTAAACACAGTGAAACATCTTTAGAGTATTTTCTAAAAATGACGTACTCAATTTATGTGTCATCAAAACATAAGTTACAAAATTTGGTTTTGAGAACAAAAGTAGACATTTTATTTTAAAAAATGTTGACTATTAAGCAAAGTCCTTAGCTAACGCATCAGGATTCAAATATTATCTGGCAAACTTTTAAACGTAGTTTTTCCGTGGTTGTTTCATGTAATTTTTAACGATGTTAAATACATGCCGAATGTTCTTAACTAAATAGTAGGAAACATAATATTTAAATTGCTGTTGTATTAAATCATTGTAAATTATATTTATTTAAGTCAAGAACTTTAGCCGTTTTTATTTTATTTTAGTTGCATAATTCTGAAATTTTCATCAGTTAAATGAAATTTTACCTGTATTTAGATATATCCAAAAAACGAAACTTTTCATTTGTTGGATTAATCACGTAACCAAAAAAGTGTTCGAATAGCTGTTAATTGGGTATTAAAAAATCGGAATAAATAAATCTAAAACAAAGGAAATTCCTTATCTCAACTTGTAAACATCTCGCATTTGTTCATCAAAATGGGAGGTAAATATAATTAAACTAAACTAAAGCCCACATTTATTCAAGTTCTGTCTCTCCATATTTTCAATCGCAGTCGGAACTTCATTTTTTTAATTTGCTGCAATGGTCGAGAAGAGAACTACTCACCTTTATCTTATCCTTTGGGAAGAATATGAATTTACAACCGATAGGATAAAGACATTTTAAATATATTTTATTTTAATGGGGTTTTTTTCTCTCAAGAATATTCGAAAACAGTTATTTTACAACGTTACGCTGCGATTCATACCGTTAAGAAATGATTTACCGAAAAAAGGACAACTCATTAAACTATAGGTGCTCAAATGCTCAGCTTTTTTTCATAACTTGAAAGATTTCAGAAATCTTACACTTCATGCACTGCATAAAACACAAAAAAAAAAACGTAAATTCTTTGAACTTGTCCGAGAACCCGGATGTGCGAAGATGATCACGGAAGCCAGACACACACAACAAAAGACCGCTCGAAATTTTTGATGCCTTCCGACCCATCATTTGCATTAGTGTGTCAGCAGAAACGGACGTATCAGCATAAACACATTGCAACCGATTCTGGAGCAATCCAACTGTGCAAGCGGCATGTGCTTGGCCTCGGAGCTGGCTGCAGTCATCCATTTAAGATCGCATACTAACGAAACCACTAAAATGCTAAACAGATACAACATAAAGGTGTCGCGTTCCTTTCTTATTCAAAGAAATCGACGCGCGAGATTGATTTTAACCGGAGGTGTGATAAGTATAAAGGAGAATGTCTGGTACATCAAAGTCATTCTTGCAACAGCATCTCGTAGAACAACTTACTAACCATCTCTTGGATTACTCTACAGCAGCAATGGATTTCTTGAAATACTTTTTGGTTATTTTCTCATTATGTTTAACCGTGGATTTAAGTTTAGGTAGCGATGGTGACGAGACATCTACTACCGAGACGCCAACAACAGCCTCTGTATCTGATCGCGCAGGGCGTAAATACATTCCACTGTACGAAGCTCCGGACCGACCTGTGGAAGAAGGACCTTTCAATTACGGACCTCAGGCATCCCCAAGAGCTTTGCCTAAAGGCAACTATTTGCCCTATCGCCATGCTGCCAGTGGAGTGATGAAAAAAAGTGGCACCAATGTGAACTGGAGTGTTTGGAAAGGCGATGACAACAGTGGTGATGATGCAAGTGAAGAAGCTGATGGGGCGAAGTGGCCAGTTCCCAGTGGTGGATGGAACAATGATCCTTGGGCAGTAGATCCTACCTACTTGATGATGCTGAAGAATGCCATGGCAGACATCAAGGCTGATCAAAAACCAGAAGGATTTCTTGCTAAATTAAAATCAGATCCAGCTCTTCTGCTGATTGCTGCTTCTATTCCCATTTCTTTACTCCTTGCTGCTGTGTTACCAGCCATCATGAATATGTGGATGAATGGGTCCAGCATGCCTGTCATCAGCACTACGGCTACAGGTGCTGGAAATGGCCAAGCTAGAGAACAACAGTTGGACATTTTGCCTTACTTGACCCCTCTCGTAGATGCTGTTGGAACCTTTGGTGTAAGAAGCATAACCAACCCAGACTGCATGCAAAGAATCTTCTGCGAAGTTGCCCAAGACAAGATTCCGTTTCCAGAATCAAAATACGTTAGGAAAGCTGCCTCAATCGCCAGATTCCTCTCCGACGGTAGCTGGTTGGAAAATTATGGCGTCAAAGAACTTGTTGACTCTCTGGGAAGTGGCAAGTGTGAAGATATTCCTTGCACGAACTCTAAACCAGATAACGTGAAATCCAGGTATTCCAGCAAATTGGAGGGAAATTAAGATAGGCACTAGTTTTATTTTTACGCTTTTAGTGATGTATATAAATTATTTATTGACATTTCTTGAAATGTAAGATAATTTAGAGAAATTACAGAACAGTTTCTTTGTAATTAAAGAAAGTTTTAGTTTCTTTGTCTGAAGACTTACTCGTATTATATTAAAAGGTTATTTTTACTTTTGCGTTGCATTATTTTTTGTCTTTTTTCCCATTAAACTTTGAATATTCACTTGTTAAATAATTATATTTCCTTAAAACTGGAAGTTTGTTAAAAAAATTATTAGAACTGAAATTCTAGTTCTGAGTGAAAATGAACCTACAAATATTTTTTAAAAAAAGTGCTTTGATATTTTTGTACCATTTTATAAATCATAACATTTAATTATCTGCGAAGAATTGATTGATAATTATTTTCAGTTCCAATGAATTGATTATTTATTTTCTTTTATCAAAATATGAAGATAGAACATACAGTTGAACTTATAAAGATGTAGTTAATTTTTTTTTAAAATATAGAGAGAAAAATATCTGGCTTTGAATTTTTTTCGACGCGCCTATGAGTTGGCAAAAAAATTTTGCAGCTTTTTTCCTTTTTTTGTACGTCTTTCTTCAAGAAAGTTTTATCGCTATTTTAGGAATAACTTAAACTCTTAACCTTATAAAAAGAAGAGTTATATTATTTTATTTTACTAGATGTATGAATATATCTGAATTCACAACCAGTTTTTTGATATTTTTGCAATTGCGTTTAATCTTAACAAAAGTTGTGTTTTTTTTTTTCTCATTCAGCTATTGCAGACTTTTAAATTCTACTTTAGGTCAACTATTCAGAGTTCGAATAAGTTAAAGAATAGTTTAATATGATGATGTAAATATTTACTTTTAAAAAAATGTATGTGTAAGCATACAGTGTATTTCAAATTGTGAGGAATACAATTAACTATTCTATAACTGAATTCTAATGTGATTGTTTGTGTGCGTGATATTGTTAAAAGCACTTTGGAAAGCAGTATAATATTATATAAACTGCTGAAAAAATGTCTTTTGGGACAGCGATGGTTCAAATTCGCATGCAATAAATCATGCGATACGAATGTAATTTATCATGTTAGATTGTTCGGGTAATATTACGAAAACTTGTGCAATCAATATAGGACGGTTTTTTTTTCATTACAACATCGCCGTCTAGTAACAATGTGTTTAATATTGATCTGATTATGAATAATGTGAAATAAAAATTCTAAATATGTGAGCAAGAAAGTTCATAATTTAACCGTTTGAGTGCGGCAAAGCGCAATAGCGCTTTGCCGCACACAAACGGTTAAACTGATTATTTGTTGTTACTTGGAGTCCTCTCTGAAACGATTAATATCCAAAAAATATCTTGGATAATGCCTCAAGACTATTTGACCTGCCTGTAACAATATTTCCGACCTACCTCTTATAATAAAAGAGAAACAATTTACAGAAACGAAAGTTTCTAATTGATAGTTAGAAACACTCACCATCATCATCCTAATTTATGAATGATAAGTTAACTGGGTCAAGTTCAAAAATTCTGTTATTCGAATTTTGGCCAGAATTTTCTTAAAGTTTAACTTAATATAGATGTTCACTGTGCTTATTTTATCTCTTTATAATTAAATTTTACTACAATTCAATTAAATTACGCTCTCTTGTTATGACAACATTTTTCCTCGATCCATTTAAGCTTTTATGAGATATTTCAGATGTTTTAAGTGCTCTATATCAATTTTCTTATTTACTGCTTGATTGATTTACTAACAACAGATTCACAGTAGACTCAAAATATCTATAGTTGAGTACTTCGGTTTAGCCCTTTGCTTGTAATATTTATCTTTTCATGTTTATTTCTAAGAGACTTCGAATAATCTTTAGTAGTGAGTAAATTTTACTTCATTTAAAATTCTCCTATTCATATTTCCATATTTTAAAACAATGCTGAATTTTAGAATGCCAAAATTTATTTGATTTATGATGAATATCTTAAATTAAAAATCCGTTAAACGTTTTTAACTCTGAAATTGAAATACAAAAACTTCACCTATATACAATAATATAGTAACCTTGCCTCTTTATGCTTGTGCCTTAAACGTTCAAATAATATTGTTACAAATTAATTTAATAGCAAGGTCGTATTTTATTTATGGAAGAGAAACCCTAGGAATATTTGGAGTTTCTTTTGATGCATGCTCTATTTATAAATTGCTCAAAGAAAGTAGATTTCTCGATAAAAAAAATGGTGGTGTCAACTTGACAGCAACATTTCCTGGGATTTCCACTTCCTAGTGTATTTATCTGAAATTTAATTCTTTGATGCTTCCCACTTGTTTGTCGGCAAATCTATTTTTATTTTGTAGTCTTTAGGGGATGTCTCTTCACATTTGTGTTTAAATTACGAAACTGACTTATGGCGCGATAATGCAGTAATACTGACATAGGTTGTGATATGGGAGTGATAAATTCATTTCTAAATATATTGCATATTATATAGATTTCTGTATAAAATACGAAATTTTTTTACCTCGTCACGCATTTTTTTTTTATTTAACCTCTTTTGCACTTCGATGGCTCTTCTCAAAAACCATTCTGGACGGCGGGCATCATTTTGGCGTTTCTTAATTTCAGTTTTAAAAAATTTTTACAGAGGTGTAAGAAATAGCAGATTAATTTTACAGAAAGAATTCACTTCATGCAATTAACTTTTCAACAAATCAACTTTACTTTTTGTTGTGTGTTTACTTTTGGAGGCACTAAAATGAGCCCTTGTATTCAGAGATTAATTATGCATCTAATTACTCTTCCAAGTGCAAGTGGTTAATTTTTAAGAATTAACTGCATAGAGGTCTGCATTACTTAGTGCATCTTATCTGCATTTTCGTAGTATCTGTTTGATAGCTCCATTGGAATAGACATAATTTAAGTAGGGTTCAATATATTCGAATTTCGCGATTGGTTAATTAGTTCAAACGAAACGAATTTTTTTTAACACCTCAGACTTTTGCGTACGTACAGTTGTGCATCTTTCATATTTGGTCACATATTCCGTCATATAACTCATTCCTTGGCTTCAAAAATTCTTATCGATTGTCTGTCCATTTATTCTATGTTTGATATAACTCGGTATATTTTTTTTAAGATAAACCATTAGATCGCTATAATCAGTTTTAAAAAAATCGCATGATGCAGTACATACTTTTTTGTTCTGAAAGTGGTTGCTCGACTTCAAATGGAAGTGAATTGGTCTGTATCTAAACTGACAGGTCTAATATAGCAGCTCATTTGTTCTTTACTAGAATTGTAGATGTTAATCAAATTTCGGATCAAATCCGCCAAAGGGTTGACCGTCTGTCGATCTGTCTTATTCGTACGTGTGTGAGAACAGTTCCTCAGAGGCACAACAAGCAAGAGAAATGAAATTTCGTACATAATTGATATTGGCAGCGAAATTGTAGATCTATATGAAATTTCGATCGATGGGGAAGAGGTCCAAAATGATTCCTTTCACTATATTAACGAAACTGAACGCATACCATGCCGTGTTATGTGAGTATACGAGAAGGTCGATGGAAGCACACACCAATGCATAAACATTGCTATTATCAGTTCAGTATAGCGCCCTGTAGATTACACCTTTTCATTTCCTGTATTAAATATTCCATACATTTTTAAGCATCGTGTTTCGTCAATCGTGTTATCTTATGATCGTAACTAGGGATTGCGAAAGTAACTGGTTTTCGGTTATGCAGGTTTTTTCGCCTCCGGTAATAATAACCGGTTTTCGGGGGGGGTATAAAAAAAACGCCGCTTATAGGCAAAATTTTTTATTAATATCGTTTTTACAGAAAATAAACCCATTGGCAAATATTTATCTGTTCATAAAGACTCTTTCAGTAATCCGCCAACCAACAGACGCCTCGAGGAAGCGGCTGTCGTTGATTGACCTTAGATGATGAAATTCAAAGCTTCATAACATGGTCAATTTTAGTCTAATCGGTCCTAAAATCGAGCCTATCTTCCGATCCGATTTTTTACCCAGTTATTGGATTTTTAAAAAAATAACCGGTTATAACCGGGACAAAAAATAACCGGAAAAACCGGTTAACCGAAACAAAAAATAAAAACGGTTTTTCCCATCCCTAATCGTAACTTATTTCTAATCTATTTACTGAGCATTCCTGGTTCCTGGAACTGACTGTAAAATATTTCCTCTTCCTTCGTGCCGTATGATCGCATAATGATTATCTTAACACTCCATTTGAGTGAAGCAAGTGGTGGAAGCCGTAAATTTATTTATTAAGCGCAGAAGAAGGAAGAACTGTTGCCGAATTCATTACTGGAGATTACTCATTATACGCCTATGCGTAGGCCAGCTTGTCTAGACTGTTTTAACGAGACTGGAATATTAAAGCTCTTTTCTGCATACTCCGAAGAAGGACGTGAAGGATGGAGATTCTGGATTATTTTTCTTTAATTCACTTACAATTTTTAATTTCTCACATACATGAGGTTGGCATGAAAAAATAACCTTGACCTCGAGATTTAGAATTTAGATATTTATGTTTTGGACTTCATTAAATCCGAAAAAAATAAACTTTTTGGAGTGTGTGATTTTATGTGAACTATCGAACTCAAAAATGCAAGTGCTAAATGGATGAAATTTACCATTTGGTCTTTGATCCCAAATTCTAGATATATGTCAAATTTTGACGACTGAAAGAAGTACCTTTTTCGAAACGAACACATGCTCTTTTTTCTGTAATTAGTATGAAGCTCTAGAAAAGAAGGGCGATATTTCTAGAGATTGTTTTTTAACATGCGAGTAGCGATTAATGTTGAATGAAAATATCATTCTGTATTACAATATTGCCATAATAAGTGTACGAATATTATATTCATATATGCAGTAATCGTGTGCTTCATAATTGCAATTATTCACCTGTATTTGCAACTCGCGTCCAAAAAAATTATTGAATACATTTGTGTGTAAGAGTTTTTGAATCCTAAAAAGAAATGATATTTCTTAAATGCTAAATGCTGTACTTTGAATTATTGAGTCAAGTTTTATATAAGATTTTTTACAAGGAGACGCTGCTATCTTAATTTTTGCATGAATAATAAAATAGATGTGGAAATCAGTAAATGTCGACCGAATCGGAATATTCTGAATGAACCATTGAATAAATACTATGACAGTGTGGGGATGAACTTTTCTTTTTAAATGGCTTCAATTCGTTGGCCGAGCGAAGCGATTTCCTATTTTAATTCGATTATTATTTTATAATAATAATAATTAAAAAAACTTCGAGAACTTTCTACATCATCGTCACAAAAAGTGTGTTGCGTTAATAATAATAATTTTGAAAAATCACTTGTCCGATGATCACTGACCAAAGTTCATTAATAATTTTCGTAAATCGTTCCCTCATGTATTTTTGTATTAGGAGTAAAACTAAATTTGACAAATACGAACAGACCGTTAGATTAGGATAGCTTAGTAAATTTGTCTCCATTTTTAAATTAGGAAAAATGCTATTTACATGCATCTATACTTATAAAAGGCAATGTGTGTGTATATATGTGTGCGTGTGTGTGCGTGCGATGTCCAGACGAATCTATCACACTTACAGCCTTGAAATTTGGCACACAGGTAGTCTTAATGGTGACTCAATGCACCTCGATGCCGGAATTTTAAAATTTAATCTAGAAAATTTTTTATTTAATGTTTTGTGTTGTTTTGGGTCATTTTTGGCACGTTTACGGCTGTATAATCTTTTCTAATGATCGTTGAAAAACAATCAATGCACCATCGGATAGAACAAACAATTTTCGTTCTAATAAAGTTTGTTTTGAGCTTCAAACGTAATTTACTGAATCTTGAGAATTTTTTTAAAAATAGTCAGTTTTGCCACCGAAATTTTATTTTTGTTTTTAAATTTGCTGCATCCAACGTTCTAATAATACTATTATTTTCAATTTTTTCAGCTTATAACTGCAACGGTTCTGTCGGATTTAAAACAAGAACGGTTAAAATATCTTTTCTCGTTTTTTTTAATTAATTTTTTCCTGGTCATTTGAAAGTTATTTTTCTCTAGTGAGCTTCCTCCCGCTACACTTTTCCGGAACGTTGTTGGCAATTTGATTGGCTGACGGTGCAGAGCGCAGATGACTCATAACCTTCAATTGAATGACTTTGATTATTATTTTCGGCAGTATCTTAACGTATTTATTCGTCTCGCATACTTTGCTTGCAGTATAATAATGATTTTCTCGTTGCAATTTTTTAATATTTTTTGGATTAACTTTTCTACAAATAAAATGTCATTATCGCGAAAAAAATAAGCGGGAAAATCAGTAATGTGTATCTTTTGTGTTTTGATTTTGTTTTCAAAACTTTTTCATGTCATTGTGGGAGGTTTTTTTTCCCCATTTTTGTTGAAGTCCTGATTCCACGGGCAACGCCGTGCGCGTACTGCTAGAATATTATAACTGCTTTTTTTATTGTACATACTCTTCTTGGAATGTACCATGCGTTTACAAAAGAAAGGAGAAATAAACCGAGAGATCAATTTCGAATTGTTCTTGGTTTAATAGCACTGGAATGCCTTTATAAATGGATATGTAAAAATATTTTATGGCTACATTTCAAATCATCTCGAAAGCTATTTAACGGAAGTTTAGAAGCATTAAATAAGCACAATTTATTTCGCCCGTAATATTAATAGTCTGTGGTTATGTTTGAAACGTGGCGAAATAAATTGGTGGGTTTAGAGGCTGAGGCATTCTGCCAAAACTTTTTTTGCTATATATCTCGAAAATAGAGGGTGGTGGGCGGCTGATGACCATTGACGACCTATCAGTGGTCGGCAAACTCATTAGTCAATAGAGCCAAAGATCAGCAGTACAATGATTAAGATTTCTTTTGAGAGCCAAATTCTTTTCAAGAGCCAGGTTTTTATGAGTCGGTTTAAATTAGCTACTAACATTAAATAAGATATCATAATAATCGTACGTAGTCGAAATCGATTCGTGACAGAGTCGCACTCAAGTGTCTAAAGAGCCGCGGGTTGCCGACCACTGTGATATATCTAGACATCATAAACTTTTCATAAGAAATAAAAATTGTCGAAATCGGTCCAGTTGTTGGAGCTGGGGACTGGTCCTCTAGTTTTGCCAGTTATTTTAAATATATAGATTTTAGATTATTCGAGTTTAACCTTTTCAAGTTCACTACATGTTTCGTTTTAAAAATTACTAAATTTGTTTCAAAAATGTTTGTTAGACATGTAGCTGATCATAAATATGTAAAGGGAAAAAAATTAGCATTTTTTACTTTCAAGAAATTTGTTTTTTCACAGTGAAACCAATGAACGGTAACGGGCTATTTTTCCTCCGAATAAGTTATCGTCGAAATGCAATTTAAATTATGTATTTAATTTACAAGTATATGTGAGTATTAGGATATTGAACCTTCGTAAAATTCAATATTACTTTCGAAGATTCAATTTTAAAAACTATCAATTTGTGCAAGAAACCTCATCATTTTGTTTCTCTTGGAAATCAAAAGCAATTTAACTCTTGCAATGCCGATATCTTTGTGAATACTAACGGTATTGAACTGGAATTTTTATATAAGTTGGTCCTATATATCTGGCTTGTGAAGATTCCAGAACAGCTGCTATAAAATCGGCACCGCCAAAGTAGCCACCTGGACCTGTCGGCAAAACTCCAAGAGAATTCGTACAAAGAGCTTCTTTTCACTGCATATCTAGTGACACTTTCCACACAAAACCTTTTCGGAAACTCCCAATTAATAAGGAGTGATGTATGTCCCTTCTCAGTTGAACTGAGACGAGACTATCCACAGACGATACCGCTAATAGCCAAGACTGTCACTGGACATAAATCAACCACCTGGTGAAAGGAAGACCTCATTGGTGGACCTCACGAATTGGGGCGGAAATCTTAACATGTTGGGCGGACCTCGTCCCTAGGAAAACGAGATTTAAGCGGCGGCAAAAAAAAAGGAAGAGTTAATTTTCGATCGGTGATCATTTATTGATCGGATTCCAATCTTAGCGACGTGTTTCGAGTGCTGGATCTTCGGATCGGTTTTAGAAATAACTGAGTCCCATGCGGCCAGTTGTGTAGCTGAGAGAAGCAGAGTTAAGAAGCTGTACGCTTCGCTTTAACTGTTTTAGGAGAGTATAGCTCTCGTATCTGAACTGTTCGAGTTTATTCGAGATGAGCAGATGCTCATGAACTTTCAAATATTGAACATTCAATAGATTTCAGTAGAGCCGTTGCTCTAAGTGACTGTTATTTCTACTTGCAAAGGCTGTCTCAAACACCATCCTGTAAATTTACTCACGTCTATAATATTCTGTACATAAATTATCGCTTATTTTGTAATCTATAATAACCAAGAGTAACTTTAAAATAAAATTATTAGATTTGATACTAGTTTAGCTGTTGATTCACGCTACCCGTGGTCTCACGACGTCACAGACGTCTTAAGTTATGAAAGAAAAATTGTGCAACGTTTCGCCCATGCGCAGTAAAAGAAGTTCTATGTGTGGATTCACTGCGAAACCAAATGAACGCGAAAAGGTTAAGGCTGCCACTGGTCTATGGAAAACAGCACAAAAATTTGATAATAACCTTAAAGACTTTTGTATCGTCCCATCTTTGTTGCACTTGATAAATGTATTGGTTGATTTGGATAATATCCCTTTTAAAAATATCACACTTAAAAAGCAGGAAAATACGCCTATACCCTTCTGGGGTTTTTTTTCGTACGTAAAGAAATAAATTTAATAAGATATATCGCTCATATTTATTCAATGTAGAAAAAAATGATGATGCTATTAATACTAATGAAAAATGCTGATGAGCAAAAATATTATTCCTGAAACTTAAGTTGCCCGATGACGTCTTCTCTCGCTGTTGAAAATTAGTGAATGAAACACGATACCCTTAGGCCTCTTTCACATTATACGGTTGAACCGTTACGGCAAGAATGCATTAGGCCGCCTCTTGGTGGTAAACTGAAGAAATGAGTAGGAGCTTTCACATTAGCCGATCGCGGTTTGAGTCCGTTTGTTGGGGTTTAAACCAGCCGCGTGCGCGACTGGAAAAAACGGCGCCGTTACGACTTCGTCTTAGTAGTAATGTATGAAAATATGCTGACGCTTTCACATTGCACGAATTTCATCCGGCTGCCGTCCGTCACCTTCACAAGGTCACTTGTTCTTTTTGCCTTCTCGGAGCTTTTGCAGTTAATTAATGATTCCATTATTTTTATAGAATGCTTCAAAATTTAATTTTACTATTGTCTTTGTCATTTTTAAATGATTTCATTGTTATTATAGAACGCACTTTCGTTTAATTTGAGTGTTGACTGTGTAATTTTTTAATGTTTTCGTTATTTTTTTCCTATTTAAAATTTAGCTGTTTTATTTTATTTCGAAATATGCCAGTGCTGACTAATTTTTCTATTGTGTAAGATCAGGGCCGTCTTAAGATTTTACAGTGCTTGCCGCCCAAACAAAATATCTAGCTAAAAAAATAATTCAGGAGCATTATAATGTTTTGATAACATTATATTCTCCTAGGTTATTTTATGAAATAGGTTCTATACCATATTATAACATATAAAATTGTATAACATATTTAAAATTACAATTAAATAAATATTTTTGGTTCAAAATCAGTATAGAAAGTTTTTATGATCCCTTGGATCAATAGCGCACTGTTCTTCTGCCTAATATGCCCATTGGATAAGACGGCCATGTATAAGGTATTGGAAACGAATATACTATTTCTTGTAAATTAATAAAAATCTGGATAGCAGTGTCTAATAATCATGACTGAATTCTAAGATAACAACATATGTTTTATTTCTGAAGTCGTAATTTCAAGAAACTTTTAACCTTTCACAAGTAATTCCGACAGTCTTATAGAATTCTTCAGTATTTTGAACTCTTTACGGAGATTCCATTAAAGTTTCCGATTTTTTTTATGATTTGATTTGAAAATTTAAATCATGAATATGTCATGATATTGCACATGAGTGTACTTTAAATAATTGAGAAGATATAGTCAAAACCCATCTCAATATAAAGAGATGTTTGGTGAGTGATTTATACTTTAAATACTTACAGACAGGATTTTTAAAATATTGTTCATCAAACACACAGAAATTTCCCTGCTATGCTTATATAACCACAATGAAAATAACATACAAAATCAAAACATTGCGTTATAGTTTTTTTCAATGCGTGGTATCTTGCATATAATTTTCAAGAAAAAGGTATACTATTTTAACGTCATAAAAAGTGATTAAAGCATATCTGATTATTTACCATGTTAAATGATTTTAAAGCTGTGATATGTCGAAGGGAATTTTCATAACATTTGTTTGCAATGGGTTGTTTAGTTTTTTTAAAATCCTGCGGGCAAATGAAATCCATGTTCCACAACTTATGTATAATCGATTTACGTAATATGTTATTAATATACATTTGCAATGCTTAAAATTATTACACTAACCTTAAAATCCATATCTAGGGAGGAACTTATTTTATGTAATTATGGTAAAAACAAAATCTATAAGTTTTTGCTAAGTAATAAACAGTCGCACTTTCGCTATTGCTTTTTACACTTTTTTTCTACAACATTTTATGTTTTAAACACAAACGATTAAGATGTAAAAATAAGTGTCAGTTACTTGCGATTTTGTTTAGTTATACTGACGTCCCGTTTTGAAGCAACACGAGGGCTATTTTAGGACGCACCGCGTCATTTTGAACCACTGTCACATGACTAGGACGACACCTGAGCTGGCACCCGCTCTCCAAACTTTCGTGTCACAGCAGAGGGAGGACGTTTCACCCCTACCTATGATTTAACAGGCAACACAGTTACTTCAGAGTCACAGCTACCATTTTTGTCGGTTGAATGCAGTTCCAAATGTTAGTATTTTGCCGCAGAGTATAATTTTTTATTCGGTTTTGGAATTCATCAAGAGATGCTAGACATTCCGACATTCATCTGCACGTTGTTCTTCCAAAAGTGAGGCGATTATAAGTCTCGTTTCTTTTGATCGATGGGTGCAAGACCATATTGCTGCTATTTGCTTCCTATCCATACTGAAACAGCTATGAAATTAGAAACCGCACTCAAATACTGACGGCGCAAATCGTCAAGTGTGAAAGCGAACATGACACGGCAAAGAAAATAAACAACTTTGCGCCGTAACGGTTAAACCGCATAATGTGAAAGGAGCCTTAGAATTCGCTTGTTTAGAAAATGTGATGAATTATGGACGTAATGTTTTCATTCCTGTTTGCGTCCTTTATGTTTTTGATTAATAAATTACTTCACAGTTTTTTAGCTATATAAATGACAGAGTATTTATTATTCAAATCATTTCGGTGTCTCCCTTTAAAAAGCTACTTAAACATTTCCATCTAAAGCAGACATTAATTTGCCAGAGGTTAACGATGATAAAGTAACAAGAAAGAAAAATTTGTATCAGTTTGTCATTCTTTTAAAATGCTTAAAAGTATCAGAAAGTGACTGATACTACTAAAAGACGTTTAATATGAGAACATTTTTAATAAAGCCTTTTTTCTGGTGATTTGTTGAAGATTAATTTTGTTTACATAGGAGGAAGTCTATGAGTTGATATATGCTATGTACGTATAGTGTTCGTTTCGGAAACCCTCGCCTATCGCTTTTGGAAGATTTTACTTCGCAAAGGGAGTAAGAAGAGCGCTTCTTTGTTAGGCGCGTTTATCTTTTAGCTCTTCTTTTTCCGATGTCCTTTTGAATTGTACTATTATGTTTTAATTCGAAACTTGTGAAGTCTTTCCATGTATTGTTTGAAAAAAATAAACATCTTCCCCTCCATCTTTCATCTCGCCCCTATTTTGACGAAATCAATCGCTTGGAGCATGCGCAAAAGCGCAGAGAAAAACAGTATCAAATGTATACAGCAATTATATCGGCATATGTATTGTATAGAAACGGATTCGGAAACCTCCCGCGCTTTTGCGCATGCGCCGGGCGGAATTATTTTCATCAAAATAAGGGGAAAGTGAAGAATGGAAGGGTGATGTTGACATTTTACTGAGCGTGATCCAACAAAGAACTCCGGAAATGCGCTCATATGACTCATTGCGTGACACCCCTTTCCTGTGTAAAATCGTCCAAAAGAGGTAGTCTTGGAATCCGTGGTCAGACTATAACTATGCTATGATACTGTCAGAAACACGAAGAGTATTTTTTTTCATTCAACATTTAGAACAGTGGTCCCCAACCCCCGGGCCGTGGACCGGTACCGGTCCGTGGATCAAATGGTACCGGGCCGCCCAAAGAACATTAAATTATTTCCATTTTTATAAGCTTTTATTCAACTTGATTGTCTTCTTTCAAATCCTGTGATCGATTTCTTACCCCCATATGGAACCGTCTCGTTGCAAAGAAACAAGTTCAGGGTTCTAATTGATTTAGCGTTCTAGTGAGTTAAAATGTTAAATCACTTTATATTCATTTTTTGGTGTAACTGTATTTTATTTTGAATATGTTTAAATATTTATTTATAAAAAAACCAGTTATTAAAAAATGTTTTTTAATATTTAAATACAATTAAATTAAAATTATTAAATCAAAGCAGTCAACGCCCCCCCCCCCCCTCAGCGGGCCGCGGTAAAATTAACAAACGTTGACCGGTCCACGGCGATAAAAAGGTTGGGGAGCACTGATTTAGAAGACTTCCCTCGGTAGCCGAACTGTCTTTCATCATTCGGAAACTTATCCTCATGACAGAGTCTCAGATTCGGAGTTAGAGACCACCGAAGTTCCACGAAAGATCCGATGTGTATACGATCTCGGTGCACTTGAAATCTGTCGAGGGTCAAACACCTTTCCACAAGCCTGTGCGGAAGTTTGGAATGGGGATTGCCGCATCAGGTCTCGTCCTCTTCATCTGACCATGGTTCAGAATTTCGATATTCATTCCAAAATAGCCCTTGTGTAACTTAAAAACGGGACTTTAATCTAACTAAACTGGACTAACGTTCGGCAACTTAGCAGCACTGGAGCTGTGGCAAAGTCTATTCTTGTCAAAGTATTTTTATATGTTTAATCGTGAAGAAAAATTGTTAAAATGAGAGCTGAAAACAATACAGTTTGAAATAAAAACAACTACGAATGAATTCAACGAAAGTTTAAATTGTTAAATATGTTGCGATATTAAATGGTTTGACCGAAGTATTTATTCTACTATGTTAATATCTTTCATAATATTTTTCAGAAAATATAAAGTTTATAAAATTCCATTTTTTTTTTAACTGGCAACCTATATTGCTACTTTTCCTCGAAGCCAATCTTCTACCGAACATATTTCCCGCCTCGGGTAAAAGAAATGTTGAGTTCACTGTGCTGTTTGTCCTAGTGCCAGTCTCGGAAATTAAGCTTTTAACCCTTTTCCCTCCAAAAACTAATTAGATGCGTATTGTAGGTTGCATGTCACTTTCGCAGATTCAATTCCTTAAAAGATTACACAATTAACTTTGATTAGTAACCAAACCAAGTAGTAATGGTCTCGGTAAAATCCTGTCTAAATTGTTTGAATAAAAATTGCATCGTATGTGTTTTGAAGGTAAAGTATGCATGCAACTCATGTTACCTTAACGGAGACAACGGGGCGCTAAGGGTTTAATAATATTTGTCACATTTATCGTACCTTCAGGAATACTTTGTATTCCCTTACAAATGCAATTATTTTTCGATTAAAATTTAATTTGATTGAAGAATTGGGTCTGGTATGGATTTCAAAACCCTGCGGAAGGACGAACCTCTGGTAATCGTGATTCTCTTTTTTCCCTTGCATTTCTTTAAAGATTCTATATTATATAAAAGTTTATTTCTCTGTTATGAACTCAGCCTGAAAATGTTGCTATTGTAACCTTTAGTTCCGTTTAAAAAAAAGAGACCTGGAGAAGACAACAGATTGGAGTCTCCAATATAAAAAGAATGTCGACCATCTTCCAAAAAACTTGTCTGGTCGAATCGGATTTCGCGTTTTTAAGGTGTTACCCAAGGCGTGGTTGACGTTCGGAGAGAGTGATTATTATCGATTGTAACAGCTGTCTTGTTCATTTAGTGCCTGCAGGGCTCGATTGGAAACATCCTCTAGGATGTGTTCAAGTGATTTTTTATTTGAAATCATATAGTGTTCCGCGTAGCTGCTGAAATATTACAAAAGCCATAGCTCACAATTTATTACCAGTGGTTCGGATTATCCAGCTGGTCACAATCCGCCCAATCACAATGCCATTATATATTTTTTGTCCATTTATTACAGATGGGAAGAGCAGTTATATAATATAAGTCATTTCATACTAAGTCCGTTTCACGGTGGTCTGGCCATGAGTTTTATATCGAGTTTTTGGTTCCTTTTCTCGGTTATTTATTCCTGTTTTTCTAAACATCATGACTAAAATCTTAGAATTATGTTGGAATAAGTAATTTTTGTAAATATATTTCACATTGCCAGAGTGATTCTGTTTGATTTCTTCAAACAAAATGGCGTTGGTTAATAGGTACAGTTTTCCTGTTGGGAAAACTGATTGAGTATGACTGCTTTTAACTAGTGATGTAACGAATATTCAGCAAGTATTCGGGCCTATTCGACTGGCCGAATACTAAACAGATATTCGGCCGAATACATTCAAGGTAATAATTTTTTAAAAAATGTGCGTTTAAGTGTATTTTATAAAGAATATTGCAGAATTACTTCTCAGTACATTTATTATCAAAAAATCTCCTAACATTTACCCACTTTTAAGTTGCATTGTACATACGTGTATTTAGTAATATTGCGTATCATTTATCATTGTAAATCCTGAAATTATGATGCAAGAACAATAATTGTTCATCTTCAAGAAGAAATCTGTTTTGTTTGGTTTCATATTTCAGAAAATAAGCACTCGCTATTTAGTGTGCTTCCAGGAGATGAAAGATATTTTGTTGCTGAAATTTCAAATCTTGGAAATTTTTAATTTTATTTCCCCCCCCCCCTCTTTTTTTCCCACCAATTAAAAAGGACATTTCATCCTAGCTATTAGATTTTTTTTTATAAAAGTAGGAATTTACTTCTAATAACTTTAATTTATCTACTAAATTTTCTTTTGTGCTTGTAATTGCCATTTTCTGCAATCATGATTTTGTTTATTTCTGTTTAGCAAGATCAAAATGAAGAGTTTCTCACATTTTGTTACTGGAATAAAGATATTTAGAATATTACAACAAATGCATCAAGGCGTTAATATTTTTTTAAATGTGCAAATAATAAAAAATCATATTTTTTCATTAAAATGTGAGCAGTATTTTATTTAAAATCAAAAGTAACATGTTTTTAAAGAGTAGGTATTCGGCCATATCACTATTCGTTACATCCCCACTTTTAACTCTATTAATCAATAAAGCTTGTCCTGGGAGAGGACGGATAAACCATTCTGTGGATATCCCTTGGTGATAATTGCGAAGCGATTGGCGTACTGCAGAAAAATCTCTCGTAACTGGCCCTAATCAATCGTCAATATCAAAATAACAGCATTTTTGAAGGTCTAAATATAAAGCCAAATGCCTTTGAGATAAAATGTGTGGTCGACAAACAATCTGGAACCTTGTCGTATGCAATTGCCAGTTGAGTTTCGTATTAAATATAATACATTAGGTGTTTTTATAATTTCATGATCCGTTTCACTTTCAGAACACAAGTAATAAATAAGCTTGTGTTTTTTGAAATTACTCGACAGTGAAAATTCAGACACTTGTGGGCGGTTAGTGCTAAGATATGTGAAGATATTTTTAGTTTGAGCTACCCTCTTTTCATTGAATACATCGACCTCAAAGTGTCTGTTTTTTAAATAAAATATTCTATAGTGTATTTCTCACCCTAACATGTTCCATTCAAATCGTTTGCGTTCTCTGTCAATAAAGATTTTTTTTTTAAGAAAAATTATTTCTTTGCACTTGCTGTATGTCGTTGACCTTAAATGGCGTTTTATTCCCTGAAGCCCTGAAAGCAACTACGTCTTGACACACTCACGTGACTCCGGGAATAAAAACGTTTCCAAAGAGAAAAATAATAAAGAAAAGGTCACTTGTGTGAAAAGAACGTTTTTGCATATGCTTTTTGTACATTAAGATCTCGCATTTCCACCATGCATTTCGTTGTTATCGGTGTTGCTGTCATGTAGCTTGTTAATGGAGAGAAATTCCAGTTGCTTTTAAATGGTATTCCAGCTAAGAAATTGACTTTTTCAAGTATCTCTTTAAGATCTTATGGAGAGTTTTTTGGAATAATTAATCATTTAACTTGATAGTTCTTTAGAGATAGAAAACTTTTGGAAGAATCTTCTCATAATTTTTTAAATTTGATTTGCTATCGGAAATCGTTATTTCTTACACTAAGGAAAACTAATTTTATTCATGTTTCTAATTTTAGAATGACATTTTTTTACATGCTATTTATTTTAGGAGAATTTGAAACGTCTTAATATGAGCCTCTTGGATAGCAAAACTTCTAACTTTAAAATGTGAAGAAATATTTTACGTTTATTAAATGATTTTTATTAATCTATTTCGGTTATTAAAGTTGGCATTCACTTTAATACTATATTTTAAAGAACAATCTATATTTATAAGAAATTATATAAAATAATTAGAAATTTTTAAAAATCGAGCAGCGTCAATACATGGAATCGTGTTTCTTCTTTATTTAAATATGTACTGATACTGTTTTATATTTATGTATTATATTGTTCATATTTATGTAAGCTAAATTTTAAACTTTTCTAAATTCCAATAGGTGAATTTTCCTTTTACAACTTAAATAAATGGATAAATGAATTATAGATTTACAATTTGCATTTCGTTTGATAATAATAACTACAATTTTTAAAAAGTATCTGTCTGTAATGTTTTTTTTAATCTGTAAGAATAAAAAAATTTTTATTGCTCACGAAGAAAAATTTTTTTTACATATTTGCCATCTGTGAAGAAATTTCTAAAATATCTCAATTGTTTTGTATTTTTACTTAACTCATCCGGTGGCAACCACTAGTATACTCGTGCTTTGTGTTATATAAATTCTCAGCACCAATATACTCGTTACATTTCAAGAAGAAATAACACGCCCAAAACAAAAATGGGGCGATATAAATGACGTCATCTAATTGGGCCTGGCAGCGAATGGGTTAACGAGATAATTAAAAATTTATTTACAAGAAAACTTCAGCTAAGCCCTCTCATTCCCAAATTTATCATCTTATCGTGGGCGTCAGTTAGGCTGCTTATAGCTTTATAGTCACAAATAAAAAGAGTTGTCCTTCCTGTGGTTGAGAAGAACTCCTCTTTTTGTTTACATCCGGAATATTCTTATCTCATTTTTCATGGGTGTCGATCGGGTGCAGAGAATTTTATCTCTTAAACAAAAAAGAACTAAAGAAGAACGAAAGCGAGGAAGAGATAATGTCTTGAGTGTTGAAGAGTTTATGCGTCCTCATCGCTTTAAATGGCGGGATTATTTAAATCACAAACCTTCATGATGATCTGCTGCAAGGTTTCTAATACCTGACCCCAAGTGGGGTAAGGTAACGTTCATTTTAGGGTCTCGAAAACGACAGCTCTTTTCAGATTACTTAATATTAATAGAGAAGGGTTACAGAAAGGCATCTAAAGTTGAAATATTTCGTTAAAAAGGTTTTCTTAAATTTCTAAATAAATGTTTTTTTAGTTGTTTCTTTTTTATATCGGTAATCATTCCCTTCATCATTAAATATTCATTATTTAATTAATTAGTCACGCTTCCTTGACTTATTTCCTTTTCATGAGAATGCATGTAGTTTTCTGCAATTCAAAAAGGTTTTCTTGAGTGAGAAAATAAGCAGTCCTGGTTTACATGTGTGTATGTTCAAAAATTTGAAATTTTTTATTTATATTTAAGTTGTTGGTGGGTTTTTTTTCCAGATGTTTAAATCCTGAACAGTTCTTGTACAATATTACGCAACTGTCACACGAAAAGCTATTATTTATTGGCATTGGTTCAGGGAGGGCGAACCGTTGATGGTATGAGTTGTGCGAGATAAAGGTTGCTGTCTGAAACTCATCCATCACATAAGTGGTTATTAAAGTATTAATTTAGTGATAAATCAAAACCTTTAAATTTGAAATTCAGAGAGAAATCAAAATATTAAATCAAAATTTCTTTTTGTTAGAAACTAAAGTTTATCAATTATGTGCTTTACGTACATTTTAAGAAATGGTTATTTAAGTAACATATATTTCCCAATTTTATAAAAAATGTCTTTAAAAACTTTGATTTTTTTTAAATCTTTAGTTAATATTTATATAAACTGCTGAATGTATATTTTTTCTTTCTAAATGATTCTTGAAGCTCGCTTAACGCAAATTGTTGAATATAAGATGTGCGAAATTATGACTAATATATCTTTTTTTTTGTCAATGAATGCTGCCACAGCCACATCTTGCTATTTTTTTAGAAACTTATTGGGGCTACTCTATTCTCTGCCTGCAATAAACTTGTGTTCTGTAGAATATATCTCTTTCGTGCTAATTTTGCTTTGGGGATTTCATCCTTTCCTAAATGAGCCAAGACTGTTGTCATGACAACCATCCACCACTTACAATATTTAAAGTTTTTATTAATTCAATGAATTGACTGTTTCTGATAAACAGATATCTTTGAACACGGAGACTAATGATAAAACTTAGCTACTGAAATGTTTTTAAGTTTAAAAATTACTGATATAATAAAGAATGTAGAATAAAAAAACGTTACATAATTTTTGATTTATAAATCCTTGAGAAAAACAACAGTAAACATTAAAGTTGCTTGCATATTTATGTTTATTTCTAAATATTTAAATAATTAATTAAATGCTGTAAAAATAAATTAACTAACCCTGCTTTTGACATTTACCTTCTTTAATTTAGTATAATTATTGCAAATTATGCGATGTACCTATATTTTATCTAAAATATAAATTACTTATACATTTTCTACTACAGAAATATACCACTTCTTAAAGTAGTTAAATTTTTTTAGAAATTATATCTTTGAGATTTTCTTGAAAAGCTTATACATACACTCATTTTTAGATCATTATTTGAAGATAAACTTACCATAGCTTTGAAGTTTTCAAGGCATTTTTTTCACATGCTAAAAACGAAAGATTTTCTCTTTACTTATATATTTAGTTTGATAGTTCGGACCATTTAAAAATAAGTGTGAAAAAAATTCTGTATCCCTTCATTTTGCATTAAAAATCAGTGTAACAGGTCAATTGATTGCAATCAGATGAGGAAAATTGAAATTTTATTTACAGTTGATTTTCGCACAGTAATATCACCTTGATAATTAATTTCCATAGAAATTAATTCAAGTTAAAATGCGTGCGTGAAAAATAAATAATTTCAGCCACCACTTTGCACCTGCTGCTTTGGTGATGGCAATAATGAATTAATAACTGGATATTTACAATAAAAATTCTTTTCACATAAGAATATAGGCCCATAAGCTGTAGAGAGCTTTGTAAAGAACTGAACAGCATTCTAAAATTATGAAAGTTTTTCGTAATAATACAGTGGAGTGTGCCGTGTATAAATTGCTGAATCGCACACGGCAAAAAGCGTGAATATATAACTTTACCTGGTTGTCCTTGCAGAAGAGTAGTGGGGCTAATTGTACTTCTTTTCGTTGTTGTACGTTGTATGGCTGTTATGTCGTTTTTTCTCAACAGATGCTTTACTTTTGGGTTTGCTAGAGCACTTCACTTTTGAACAATTCTCGGTTTTCAAAATTGTCTGCATTTCTTTTAGTCCAAAACTTTCCAACCAGGTGTCGGGAACAAAAGGTATTATGTCCAGCACATTTTGTTGAATCGATCTATACTTGGTTCCGTTGATTCTTTTAGACACATGGCAGATGATTTTCTGAAAACAAAGGTCCTCGCTTTTTCTTAGGGCAGATAAATCTTCAACCGCTTCCAAAATTTTTACCACCAAAGAGGGATCCGTACTTTTGTGGTGTCGTCCTGTATCGGTCCTGTTGCCCGAGGCAATTGTTGTTACAGGTGGACTCATGTTGCCGGTCATAATCATGTTGATCAGGGTCGGTAGAACAGCAGCCAAGAGAACAGATAATGGTATAGCTGCAGCTAGAAGAATTGTGAGAGGCTCTTTTTTTAGTTTAGCGAGTAGTCCTGTGGGTTTTTCTTCAACATCTACTGCATTCATCATTGTAAACACGTCGGAGGGAAACATCCAAGGGGCTGGTTGAGTATCACCTTTCCAAGCACTTGGTGGTGGTGGTGGTGGTAGTGGTGGTTGAAATCTGAATTTCTTATCGTCACCAGTATCTGGTTTAAAATCTGCGAATGAAGTTGGCAGACTATATTTGCCTTTATCGATTCTTTCATCGGAATCGTCATCTTCGTCAGGTGATGCGTAATATCCAAACTGCGCAGAATATTGAGGATCGTTATCACCAACCCATCTGCCAGATCTTCCTCTAGCGTTTGTATTATTTCCAATCTGATGGGTTACATTCACTGATTCACCTGTCGCTAATCCAATCAAGATCAGTGCAAAGAACACGAGTTGTTTCATAATTCACTTAGAGAGATGCTCTTCTAGAGGAGCTGAAAACTGTTTGGAGCTGTTGTGAAGACTGAATATCATGCATCTCTTTATATATTGGTCTTCATTCTGGCATTTGGGCAGATGGGAGCGGTTCGTCTGCCAACTCAAAGAATTCGGTTAACTATTTTCTATTTCGAACTTTTGATTCGATCCCTCATTGAACGCTTTGTTTACTTTTAACTACCTGCTCTCGATGTCAGTTAAGTCGCGTGTGGCTTTCAGTTTGTAACCAATAAACCACGCTTCACGGTTCTTTACCTTCTTTGTTGCCGATCCGTTTTCACTAATGCATGCATGCCTGGACAAAGGTGAGCGACGGTTAACGTTCCCGAAATTTCTTGGCTTAATTGTTCCAAACTCGCAGCGGCTTTATTTCTTGACGAATTCTTTATTGGATCGTAAATCACTAGGTCTGAAACTGGTAGTTTGTCTTGTACACCGGCAATGATTTATTAAACGGATGAAAAATTTTTAGCCGTTATAAATCACTATATTCTTGCTTTCATTCTTCTTCTATACTGATCACGTTTCTGCAGATAGCTCTAAACGGATCTTCAGAAAAATTGGGGCGTTATAAATTTTTCCCTTGTTGTGTTCTAGTTTTGTTGAATAATTCGTAATTTTATTGATTTGAAAGACCTATTCATGCAACCTATTTTACACAAGAAATTTAAACAAAACGAAATATTAATTAAACCTTCAACACGATTTTAGAAATTTCATTTTCGTTATTATGATGATCTTCCTTACTTTCAATGAGAGGGAAAACGATTCTGCAGTTATTCGATAAGGCATCGTTATATTTTCTACTTTGAATTGAGCACGTCCATCTATTTTTCTTATCAGCTTGTTATTTTGATGAAAAGTATACTATTCCTTTCTGAGATATTCGATTTCTTCTAATCTGTATTTCAAAACCAGCGGGAGGGTCCTAAACTTTCTCGTATACTCCCAACACATGTAGAGAAAACTAGAATAATAAAGACGTCAAATAAAACTTCCGTCGCAAGTAACCAAAGTTGGAACCACGCGTGGTTTGAAGGATCAAAACAAATTCAAATCCCTGCGCATTCTTTTTGCGCAACAGGACCTGGCGAGACCTCAAATATTTGCTTTCTTACAAAATCGCGCCAGAATTGGTTTTTGCAAACTGCCAAGTTTCGGAGTCCTCTTTTCACATGTCACCAGTAGGCATGCGCAGGCAGTTAGTTTCAAAACTGAACAAGTATGTGATTATACAGACCGACAGACAGTCAACCTTTACGATTTGGCCCAAAATTTTACACGGACTCATTCACACGATAAAACTTACCAAATTTATCCCCTAGCTATTCAAGTTTTTGAGTTATAGCGTCTGCATGACCGCGGACTGTACAGATTGACAGACTTCCCTGTTGACAGATTTTTGTCCAAAATTTGATAGAAACCTACAAATTATGTTTAAGACCACATACAAAAATTCTCATCCCCGTAGCTCTAATAGTTTTCGAGTTATCGTGTTCACAGACAGACACACAGACACACACACAGACAGACATAATTCCAAAATTGTGTTTTTTCGGACTCAGGAAGGTCTAAATGTGAGATTCGTCAAAATCTGAGTTCGAATTTTTTGACGATTACACTATTTTCTTTATACTTGATACGAGAAAGTAAAACCAGTGGGAGGGCCTCCCTAAACTTCTCTGCATACTGCTAAAAAATTTGTTATTTCCTTGCGTGGATAAAAAAAAATCGAACCTATGTAATCCAGAATGCAACTGAATATCATGTTTTTTCATATCAGATTATAGTGATTGTAAAATATTCTAAGTGAAGAATCATATTAAAAGAGATGCCTATGTATTAAAATCTTAGCAATTTATTTTCCATCACACTCCAGGAAGATCCGCTATTATACGAGCGAAGGAAAGCAAAACGGTTAAAACATGATAATCACAAACCTGTCTCAAGGACGTAATCCTCCGCTTGGTACCAGATAGCTAGGTAGGCATGCGCGTGGAAATGGTTTTGAAACGAAGGTAACAAGTATGCGATTATACAGACCGACAGACAGTCAACCCGTTGAGGATTTGGCCCAAAATTTTATACGACTCATTCATGACGATAAACTGTGTACCAAATTTTTATCGCATCTGGCTGCTTTTTGAGTTTTGTGCTCATGACTCAAAATACAGATCAGAAGACTTTGCGATTTGTCCAAAAGTTGATAGAAACCTCAAATTATGTTTCAAGTTTACATACCAAATTTCATCCCTTTATCTCTATTGATGAGTTATCGTGTTCACATGACACACACACAGACAATACCACAGACACACACACAGACACACACACAGACAGACATAATTCCAAAATTGTGTTTTTCGGACTCAGGAAGGTCTAAAACGTGAGATTCGTCAAAATCTCGAGTTCGAATTTTTTGATCGATTACAATATCTTTCTCTTGTATACTTCTTATGAGAAAGTAAAATGGCCTTTCGTTTGATTTTCTTTTATAAATTCTTTTACAGTTTTTTTAATGGTAAAAGCAAAACTTTATGCTGTAGTTTTTATTACTTTATTTTTTGCAAATTTATTGTAGGCTGAAAGAGTTAATGAGAAATTGCTTATTAAAAAACTAATTTGGAACTTGGAAATGGATTATGATAACATAGAGATGGAATGTATTTGTATAAAATGCATGTTAAATGCTTACATTTGTTTAAACAGTTTACTGCTTTATAATTTATACAAGAATTTTTATTAAGAGACTTTCACCAAGAGCTTTTATTCACGAAGTTTATAATTTTAAAAAATTAAGATTTGCAAAATTTTGCTTACAACGTGAACAGAAGTCATTTGATGCATGCAAAGAAGGGGTGTTAACGAAAGCCTGGTGTGTTTTATATAAACAAATTAGATTCTACAAATAAACTAACTAGGTCTTATGTTAAATTCTACCTAACTAATGAGTCTAGTACTTTACAATCGAATTCTTTTTTTTTTCATATTACGTGTATAACAGAACTTTTCAATCCAAATGATTTCATTATGACTAAAAAAACTGATCTTTGGTGAATAAAACATATCGCAGTAAAATACTCTAACTCTTGTTCAAAGCTCCAATTTGTTGATCACCAGATCTAAATTCAGAAAAACTTTAAAAAGTTATCTTACTCAAAACAAATACATAATCAGTGTGCATAACGATGTTTCATGCAGTTGTTAAATGTTTGAATATTTTAACAAAGATTGTGGTAAATTGGGTAACTATTAATGAACCAAAATTTTGTTGATGTATATGTCATCGCATGTTAAAGATAGGATTTATTGGGAAAATATTTGAATTATTTAAGAAACTTTTCATCACTTCAGTCTTAAAGAACACTATAAATTTTTGGCAAAATTAATGCAATATCTGATAAACACTTTCCAGAAACTTTTATAACGTTGCCGCTATAAGTACAAGATTTTTTATCTCTAGTAGAGTGATTTGCCTTATCATTAGGGTAGATATATGCGTATCTTCACATTTTACAAGTTCATTAACTCTGTCAGCCTATGAATTGTTTCCAATTGTGTGTGGAAACAATCAAGATAAATGAGTTTGGGAAGATTCCACTGATGTGTCGGTACTTTTTTTCTTAAAAATGAGCTAATGATTGAAAGTCATTACCTTTTTTTTTTCTGAGGAGTTGAAAATTCTAGAAAAAATAGTTAACTGCTTGTTTTCTGCCTTGTGCTGATCTCTGATCTCATTGGGCCTCTCAAATACCTATATAATAAAGATTAACTAAACCTTTTAAAAACGAATAACTATATTTTATTCTTTGTTTTAACAAATTTTGTCTTTATTGGGAAATAAAAGGGAGCCGAAAAGAATTGATTTTCCGGCTTTGTCTGTTTAAGCGAATTAAAAAATAAATTGTTTTCAGGACAATGTATAGGTTCCGTAGTTTCCAAATTTCGCAGGTGGGGGGGGTATCATACAGTGTGACATCGAAGGGACGGTTATGCTGTCATTTAAGGACTGGCTATGCTCATGATAACAAGCCATTATCCGAAGTTTTCATTTTATGATTGTTGACTTTTAGAGTTCTTAAAACCGTCATGCACTCGAAAAGAAACAGGTCCACTTTAAAAATATTGAATTGCTTTATTTAGAAACAAAAAGAGAATTGGAAACGAATAAGACTTTGGCGTTGTTATTTAACTGGGCGTTGAACCTTTCTTGAGGCAATTATGAATAAGTGGCCAGAAAGGAGTGTATGCGAAGTAGTTTTGACTTAAAACAGTACTGTCGATTGCTTCGTGACGTAACCTAATTATTGGCCTGAAACTTTTCACAAGGTCTACTATTGTTTAATATTTTTTAATGGAATTGCAAGATGAATTAAAACTGTCCTATAAGTATTCCATTAGAAGTAAATTATCTTAAAGTAAGTCGTATTCAAAGAAAAATGCGTGATTGAACTGTCGTTAAAAAAATGCATAAAGGCTAAGGGATGACATTGCATAATGAGATATATTCGTTAAATCATTATATAATAATCACGTGATTTACTTAATATTGATTAATCTCTGAAAGAGACCTGCAAAAACGCGATCTCTGGGAAACAAGTTGACCACGTCGTAAGAATTGTGAGCTGTGGTGCTTGAAAACATATGTCTAAAAACATGAAGTGTACGCTACTGTTAAACATTAGTTTTGATCACGTATTTTGAAATTCCGTGTATACTGCGATTTATTCCATTTTTCTGATAAATGAGAAATAAATTTTTCAAGTTTATTATTTCGCCATTTTTATTGTCTTTTTCTGTACAACAGCGTATGGTTTATTTTTGCCTTCTTCGTTTCCTTCCGAAACTTTTATGTGAATTCAAACCGTCTTATGTAGGATGTTAGGACTAAGCCCGTAATTCAGCAAGCTTGCATAAAATGAATATGATTTTTAAAAGTTATTGCAAAAATAGAATAACTTCTTTTGGATTGATTGCAACTTTAAAAATATGCTGTTGTCAGGGAAGGCAACAAAATGCGTTTCTGAAAACTAGGATTTAATCGCAAATTCACTTATCCGAACTTCCTTGATTCAAACTCTTTCAACTTGTACTTAAATTCTTTGAGCAGAACTCGTCGAACTATTCATTTTCAATGCACTGCAGAAAAAATGGGGGAAACTCGGATCTTTTTTCCCCTCCTACTTCATTTTTTTCAGTCTTCTGGGGTTTTTTTGTTCTGTTTCTTATTTATACAAGTTTTAAAGCAATATTTTTAAATAGAAATTGATTAAATCCCGTGTCAAATAATATATTTTGTTTTTCTAAAATGTACAGAATATTTAGTTAAAAGCGTATATTTAATGCTTTTCATATGTTAAATTTTTAACTTCCATATTTATTTGAAAGAATCATTTCTCATAATTATGTTTTTCTTATGCCACTTACTTTATTATAGTGGTGCAAAACATATTTCAGAATTCGAAAAAATTAGGCTAAAAATTACAAAAAAATTAAGCTAAAATTTTTGTGAAGTTTCATCCAGCCGGCAAGGACGGACTTGCTCTGATTGGTGATGTGGTAGTATGGTTATTTCCAAACGAACAGGAACCATTCATTGAAATTAAAATTTAAAAAAAAAACATCAACAAAAATTTTATATTCCTCCGTCTTTTGTATGTTCATGTTTATGATGGTTCTTTTAATTATTTTTTTGAAGTTTTGATTTTTTTTCTCAGGCTAATAGGAACATAAATAATTGGAAAAAGTTATTCACCCGCTTCTTGTGCTGCATGAAGTTAATCGTCTCATTGGAAGCTTTAGAAAAAATAATTTTGAAAAAGTAGCTGTTATAGATAGCAATTGTAGTAGTAATTAAATAGTGTCTGCTATAACGTCCTTTTTTTCTTATATTCAGAATATAAAGTATTATAATCGACTAATCTTAATATTTTTGGTTAATTAAATGACAACAGCACGTATCTGTTAAAAATCTATCTTTTTCCTTGAAACAGAAACCTGACAAAAGTGTTGAAACTTTTGTTTCTTTTTTTAAGAAAAAAAAACAACGTTCCGTTTGTTTTTTTCTTTTGATAAACGGTTATATCTAATAGTTTGACCCAGTTTTTACCAGCCACTAATAATGCTTGCATTTGAAAACAGGTCCCGATAATTAATTATTTTAATGCATGCAATATGTGTAAAACTCGTCTGATTATCACTTTTCTGCAACAACTGGTATTTTTCAAAGAATCTGTTGTTTCCAAACAGATCAGTTGCTACTTCATAGGGTTTAAGATAAAATCTTCTCTGTTAAAAGAGATAAGTGTTTGCACGGCACACTTTCCCATCTCACGCCCAGTGAAATATTTGCTCAACCACTTCTCACGTTTCTCTTAACCCCTTGTATCGTGATAATAAGTCACTGATTAAGAGGATGAGTGCCTGCCACTGATAGGAGAGTGGATTATTTGCTTCCGATGAAGCAAAAATATTGTCCCATAAATTTGCTTTATGAATCAAATGCCAAACCCAAGCACATTTAATTGTATTTATCATCGATTTTTTTTCTTTCTCGTATAAAAAGTATTGTAATCGAAAATAAATGCACACATGTAAAATATTCAACTTTACCCCTTTCGGCCCTAATGGGCATATACGTCCCGGAGATTAGATTTCACCCCCTGTTGGTAAATAAATCCCATTTTTATGTGGGTTTTTATGTTTTCAGTGTTCTTAAGGAATTAGGGAATACAATCATGATTAAAGAAACTTGGAATCGACTTTCAGATTGCAAATGGCGGTTTTTTGGTTTTGAACACGTACATTACTCAAGTTTCAGTTGGTCTTTTTTTTTTTTAATTTTACAGTAAGTACAACTATATTTATGCCATACTTAGTGTAAAATAGTTCTTATTAAGTAATAATTTAGCCTTTTTTATATCAGATTTAAGAAATTTTGAATAAATTTTTTTTGTGGTATATATTGTCCCAATCGTATTTAACAATGGGGCAATATAACCTGTCAGTGATCAAATTACTTCAAGATTGTTACGAAACTGTAAAGTTGTTTCCCTGGCATGCTAATCTCATGGCAGGAAAGCGAGTTTTACAGATGTTTTACTGGAATAGTCGCACTTGATTATACAATTGGGACATATACAACCCGGGAGATTTCCAGGAACGGCAAAAGGGAAAAACTTTAAGCTCATATAGTCGCTTCACAAGCAACTCCACTTACCTCTATTTTTTTTAAATTTCAAAGAGGAAGAAAATACTCAATTTTTCGCAGCAAATAACGAATATTTTTGAATTTTTTTTTAACATCTGATATGAACATGAGACCACATACTCCTACCAGATGTGAAAAAAACTTCAGAAATATTCGTTACTGGTTGCGAAAAATTGAGTATTTTCTTCCTTTTTGCAATTTCAAAAAATTGAGATGGGTGGTGTTGCTTGTTAAGCGACGATATTATACTTCTTTTAGTTTGTCAGCATAAAATTAAACTATTTTTCATAGTTAAATTGTAATCATGCAAAAGTCGTGTCGAAAGGGTTAAGATTTTGATGAATCTTTACGTTTTAGCCCTTTCTGACCGAATTCAAATAATGCCCGTAGAATGACGAATTTGAGTGCTTTTTTTAAGAAGAATTTTAAAAAAATACCAACATAGTTGGTCTTAAGAGTGACTGCATGAAATGTTTTGGCAGTTCTTTAAGCTCTTCCAGGTTATGGAATATCAACGGAAGCAGTTTGAAAGGAAAAAAAAGTTTTCGAATAATCCAATATTCATAATTCATCTAAAAAAATTGCTTTGCAAACTGACTTCGAAAAATTTTAAAAATGGATGACTATACAACATTTCTTCATGTGTCTTTCATGATAAATGCCTGTTGACAGCATAATTACTGTTTGTATTTTCCTAAAGCTTCGTCTGATTCGTAATTAATCAATAGTTTGTGAATATGTTCACTTTCTGGTATGAAATTCAGTTCGATACAGAATCAAAGATTCGCTAAACCAGATAAATTTCGCGCCCAGGTAAATCTAAGGTGATCTACTATTTATGAATACTTCCATTCTAAACTATTAACCTAGACTTTTCATGAGGTTTCAAAAAGTTAATTACTACGAAAACTATGGGAACAATTTAAAAATAGTAATGCTTTTTCGACATTTCAGTGCAGAACAAATATTTCTAAAGGGCATTTATAGAGAGAATACTCATTTATATGTAATTTAAGTGGAATTCCTGCAATTATTAAAAAAATTATATTGTGGGGTCACCTCCCAAAATTATTTCAAAATGGTATTTGGACATTTAAGAAATTTATTATTAGCATTATACTTTTTAACAAAATTTTATTAGACTTTTTGTTGAATTTCGTATTAATTCCGGTTTGTTTAAAAATTTCAGTTAAGTTGGGCATGTTTTGACAGAATGGCAAAAAATCTGAAACTACAGAAAAATGTCCCCCAAAATTAAGTTCTATTTAATATTTCAAAGTACTGTTTTTAATGAAATCAATTGCGCTTTCTCTAAATATTCGAAATCTTTTATTAGATTTTTTGCAGGTTGCTTGACAAAATGATTTTTTTAAAACTTAGTGACAAGAGTTCCATTTTAAAATTTACACAGATTGAAAAATATAATATTCTGTCTAAAAATGCTCTTGAAACACTTTTTCTGAAAAGTTTAATCATAAAAAACTGCATGATTGCTTTTAAACTGTTCAAATACTTCTAGGAATGATTGTAGGCGGAAACAGCATTAAGTATTAAAGTATTCAAAACATTTTAATTGAATTTATCAATTAAATGCATTGAAGTTTTATTTATTTCTCATTGTGTGTGTGATTAATGCTTCGTATTAATATTCTTCGTAAACAGAGAAATTTTCCATGATCAGCTATAAATTTTTTCCAATGAAAAATACCGTTGCGTTTATAAAATATCTTTGATTTAAAAGAAAATTACTTACACCATTTGCATTGTCTTTTTGTTTGAAATCTAAGTTATATATAAAGAAATTGTTTGCAAGAAATAGAAAACATGACCTCTTTAATTAAATATAATGAATTATGTTTCCACTGAACCATAAAAACCTCTATTATTATTTAAGTCAAAGTTTCTATGATTTTTTTGGTGGAACTTTCTTTTGTAATTGAGAGCTCTGCCATACTTGAATAATCGGTTTAGTTGGTTGCGCTATCTTTTCTTTTCAAAATTCACTGATATTATATTCTAATTAATCTAGCATTGAAGTAATAAAAAACCCTGCCATTATTGTATATAAAAAAAACTAAACATTTTAGATGCAAGAATTTCTGTATTATCTCTGAATGTTGGAACGAAATGGACAACTTTGTAGCTTATGTGCTATACTTATTATACAACATTTCAACTTTTGTTGTTTGGTATTTCAAGCTAAAATTCAAAACAATTCATAATCTTTTATAGTATTTGGAAATTTTCCTTTTTTTCATGAAATAAACGAATTTTTAAACATTTGTTTTATATTTCAACTATTTTTCTTTTCATGCCCATTGTTGAATTCTCTGATTTTTTTCACACAAATTGGGCATTATACATTTAGATTAGAACAAGAAATGGTATATTTGTCTTCAAGTTACTTTTAATATTAAAGTAAAATTATATTTTATATACAGTATATTTTTCCCCACAAAACAAAATCCTTTTACAATAAAAAGTCAATTGATAGTTGATCTTAAGTGTCGCAAAGAATTCTGCTGTTCATTTTTATATAATTCAAACGATTAATTTATTCATATCTTCAAAATACTTAATTGCAAATTAAATTATTTATGATATTTAATATTTACTCATAG
>BGPR01005018.1:4278-30756 GCA_013235015.1 Araneus ventricosus
CCATATTTGTAGAACAGTTTTGAGCCAGTTGTGTCTGTCTGCCTGCCTGTGAGTACGTGAACGCAATATTGCATAAACGTAAAGCGATAGATGGATGAGATATGATATCTTGTCATATCACCATATTTGTAGAACAGTTTTGAGCCAGTTGTGTCTGTCTGCCTGCCTGTGAGTACGTGAACGCAATATTGCATAAACGTAAAGCGATAGATGGATGAGATATGATATCTTGTCATATCACCATATTTGTAGAACAGTTTTGAGGCAGTTGTGTCTGTCTTCCTGTGAGTATGTGAACACGATAACTGAAAATCGCTACGAGATAGACAAGTAAAACTTTATTTCTGACCCTTTCAACAAAATTGTTGATCGGCATTAAATTATGGATGAAGTCGATCAACGGAAAGAGGTATAGTTCCATACCACTTTTACCGACACACGAAGTTAAACTCAAAACTCACCTTAATGTGGTAGTTTACAAGAATCGAGGGAAGAGCATGCCTGTCCGCCCATTTGATTCTTAGATACAGGCCGAGTTTTCATCCACTGAATCAGATCTGCCATATTCAAAATTACACAAGACGTACTATGTGTGGCTAAAACTGAACATTTGTAATATACAGGGTGCTCCGAAAATATCTGGCAAAAATGAAAGGGTACAGTCAAGCATACGATAAGCATCCAAAATCACATAAGAACATGGGTGTGCAAACTCCTCTGAAAGCAGCAGATGCCATTTTAAAATAATACAGGGCTGGCCACAATTGCCGACACTTTTTGAAATTTGCACATTTTTTTCTAATATCTCCTCGAATTTCGACCATATAAAGAATAGGTTTTAACTCGCAATTTACATTGAAGATTCAGTCTCGATGGCATTTTGGGGACCGACCAGAAATTTTAGAAGTCGAAAAGGGATTTCACCTTACCCCATTTCACAGAAAGATACAGAATATGTGAAAAAAGGTTAGAGAAGCAATGTTTTAAAATTTGAAGTAAATACTTTGAATATTATTTTGGTATGAGCATTATGATAATTTGTAGTAAATAATTTTTTACTGCGCATGCGCGAAAGGTAGCCTAATTTTTCTTTCACAATTTCAGAGCCAGATATATAGGGAAACTTATATAAAAAATTCAGTTCAATACCTTTAAAATTCAGAAAGAAATCGGCATTTTGGCCAGCGCTGTTTTAGTTTAAATGTCATCTGCTGCTTCTTAAATGGCGTTTGCGCACCCATGTTCCTATGTGATTTTGGATGCTTATCGTATGCCTGGCCTATCGTTTCATTTTTTCCAGATAACTTCCGAGCATCCTGTATACTACACATGCATTTGTACCAGTCTATTATATACTCAGTTCTTCGATTATATACTTAGTATTGGCATCGGCATTTAATTCACTTTAAAATAGTATGCATGTTTAAGTGATATTTATTTACAAAATGGAATTTTAGAGTAATATTTAAAAAAGCATTAAAAAATCAATAGAATTTGGTCCAAGGGCCATAAAAAAAACTTTACTTGTTAACTCAGGGAGGACTTAAAAAACTTATGATTTTGGCACATTAATTTTTTATTTCCCTTTTTTCCAATTTTTTTAAACTTTTTTCTATGAAGATTTATTTTACCTAAGGCAGTCTTAAGGTTATATAAATGTTAGTTCCAGTTAACCAGTTATTTCTTTAATAAAGTTCATAGGGACTACATTTAAGTACCTATTTTTTTACCAAGTAAACAATTTTAGACTTTTAATTTATTACATAAGAAGAAACGTATTTCCATCATACTCTTACGTAATAAATCGAGGAAGATTACTGGAGTTAACCTTGACAATTGACACTATGGTCTCATTTATTGTTAATTACTAGTTTTTTTATGAGACTTTTTTATTGCTGGCACTCTTTTTTTCTTTCTCATTAACTTTATGACATTTTTATTGTGGGGGAAACTGTCTTGAAGGTCTTATTGCCTTTCCTTTTCAACAATTTGTTTCCTTTTGATTTCCATGGGAAAAACAAAGCGTGCTTTTTTATTTTATGAATAGAAGAACATTTTTCGAGTATTATTATGTGATATTCAGTACATTTTGTTTACTCAGTAATTCAGCTGAATTGATTTTAAGTCATCTTTTGATTTGCTTCTGACGAATCCTCGCTTTCCCACTTTTTTTATTATACATAGTGCATTCACCATATTACGACCAAGAAGAACCAACCAAAGGAAAAATAATAAAATTAATGGCAAATATATAATTTATACTTCGTTATCTATTCCTGCTTTATAAAAATATCTTTATATATGTAGATTCTAAATTCTTTAAATTATATGCATTTTTTTACTTATTGGATTTTGTTCAAAACCCACTGGCCCGAAACAAACAAATATGGTATTCATGAACTTCTGAATGCAATATGCTTTTCATACTTTTAAAATTGCATTTCATTCCTTGTTTGGAATATATTCTGACGAACTTTTAAAAATAGAATCCAATGCATAAGGAAGCAAACAGATTTATAAATGAACTTTACTTCTATGCAGCTGTTATTCGAAAATCTTGCTTTTATAACGCAATTTCATTCTATGTATAGAAACACAAGTAGATATAAAGCTATAAAAGTCTCATTTGTTTCGAGAATCTTGCTTTTATAGCGCAACTTCATTTTTAGGAACGCAACTAGATAGAAAGCTCTGAAAATCTCATTTGTTTGATTGCATCACGATTATTAGTGTTTTTGTGAATCAACACAAGTAATACAGCTTGCAATATACTTCTATATCAAATAACTCTCCATTAATTCATGTATGGTATTTCTAAAAAGTTAATGATAGAAATCTAGTTTTAGGTACCTCTTGAGTTTGTCGTCAATATGGTAACCCATTTGGCGTTCAAACAATGCACTGAAGCGAGTTATGGTCGAGTCGTCGAATGCATTGCCACATTCTCGACAAACTCAAGGGGTACCTAAAACTAGATCTCAACCGAGTTAATTTAATAATTTTGCTAAATTCTTTTTATCAAGCAAAGGAATTCTCGGAGATTTCGCTCTGTCTTGTCTGATGTTTTTATGGAATAAGGAAGTAAAAAGGCGAATAGCATATTTTTTAAATCAAAAATTGATGAGAATGACATTTTCTTTTCAGCTCCCGGGGCTTATTCACCTGAGAAATCTGAAACAGCTCTGAACGCAGCACCAAGCTACACATTCGGCTCCAAATACAAAGAGCACAAACCGGACAATGTACCAGGTAAGAAATTAACAAGTGAAGAAATTAAATACATTAAAGCACCGTTTATACGTTTCTCATCTGTACGTCGTTTCATCACAGTCCCGATTCATTCGTAACCAATTTAATAATAAAGGACTTGGATTATACAACGAAAATCTTCTTTTATAAATCGTTTTCTCTCATTCTGAAAATCGCAAATTTTCTGTCTCAGTCATTATTTCTCCGTTCTTATTAAGGGGGAAACTTTTCTGAGAAAATAGGGGACTGAAACATCCCATTCCTCATCGGCATTTTCAAATAAAGACCTAGCTGCATCCACATAAATCGGATAAAATGAGTAGTGTATAATTAGTACTCAAGATATGCAAGAAAGGTGTAAACAATAGCAGCTAAAATAATTCCACGGGCGCCTTTTATACTTAAATTATTCAAATGATCAAAAAAATCTCCAGATGAATGATAACATCACGAAAATATACGAAAATAAATGTTCATGAAGTTCAAAAAATAGCTTTGATTATTGTATAGCAACGGATTCGGAAACCTTCCGAACTTATGTCCCGGGCGGAGTTATTTCCGCCAAAATAGGGGGAAAGTGAAGAAAGGGTGATGTTTACATTTTACTGAGCGTGATCTAATAAAGAACTCCGGAAATGTGCTCATATGACTCATTGACTGACACCCCTTTCCGGTGAAAAATCGTCCAAAAGTGGTAGTCTCGGAATCCGTTGCTGAACAGTATACATCACAGTTCTTTAATTAACGTAAAAACAGTTTCAAAACAAGCTTCACTTTTTTTACATTCTGTTGCCATACAGTACAAAGTTAAAGTAAAACTCAAATAATTCCTAAGTTATAGGTGCAGCTGTTTAAGTTTAAATATTGAAATAAATATTATTATAAGTTGAATAACATAAATATAAACAGAATTAAATATTTTACAATACGAAACAAAAGGTATGATTTTGGCTCAGTTTTATGATAAATATATAATTTTAAAACTTTATTATTGTTTCCATACTATGTAGTAATACCCTACATAGTATGTATCGAAAAAATATTTCAAATTATTACTTGCAAATGAATTTGCAGTAGTAGCATTGAATGTGCGATAATCAAAGTTGTTTATTAAAATTTCGACTTTACGACTTTTCATTTATTCGTCGTTTTACATCAGCCCTTTGAAAGACATGTAAAAGGTTATTTATTGTATAAGGAATAAAAAAGGAATTAAATACAATAAAAGTAAAAAAAAAATTTCAATTATCCTTACAGATATCATTCATCATGTTTGTAAATCTTTTTTAAACAAATCTTTCTCTTTAATCATTAAAACTGCAGGGTGTCCGAGAATTGTTAGTCACATTTAAGAAATTAATAATAATAATAAAAAACTAATGATGTTACAACTATGGTTTTTCTTTTAAATGAAAGTGCATTTAAAAAACTTTTTCTCTGATAGGTACCATACAATTAGGACGTTCAGCATTTGCTACAGCGAGAGATTTCTATTCGCAATGGCTACCGATCGACAGAAACCGATGCGCGTTTTCTGTTGTTTTTTTAGTTTTTCTTGAATATCTCGAAAACTGAAGAGTTTTCGAATAACAATTTATTTAAAAAATTAAAGAGCTTAAAATTCCCTAGAAATACATGCTTTAATATTTTCCCATATAATGGCTCTTTAAAATGGGAGATTTCCAGTAATTTACGATCACCTAGACTACTGTAACGGTGAATTACCTATCTGAAAAAAACTTTTTAAAAGCGCTCTCATTTTTAAAAAAACCGTAGTTCTATCATTATTATTTTTTTATTAATTTTTGAAATGTGCCCAATTCTTGGACACCTTGATTTCTCTGACAAATCGTTACTAAAACATTAAGATAATCAGGACATCAATCTAATCAATCAATCACATTTCAGTTTAGTTAATTCTTACCCAGATAGCATGCACATTTGCGGCAAGTTGGATTTTTTCTTGATATTATCTTGTCATGTCAAACTTGACGTGACAAATTTGGAGCGAAACTCCTGCAAAGTAACATAGCCTAAACCACCCTCCTTGCAACACAAGTTTGTGTGCCACGAAGTTGACACGGTATACTTGACAACATGACACAATGATGAAGCAAAAACTCCATTCTTCCCTTATCTACTGGAGTCTCAAGTGGTATTGTGGTTAGCATAACCGCCCTCGGTCTCGCTGATCGTGGGTTCGAATCGCTCCCCCCCCCCTCTACATGCCCTCGGATTGTGAAAGTAAGTTCCTTTAAAAATAGCTCAGTCCGCGGCCAGAAGAAGAGGGAACATAAAAGTTGGCACCGTCTTATTACGCGCTAATAAAAGAGAGGGAAAACGAATCACCCTTCTGTAGGAAGGCAACCTCACCGTCCTATTCTGCGATAATAAAAAAGGGAGATCCCTCACTAGATAAGGCTTTGAAGAAAGGGGGAATATACCCGTGACGGGAAGATATTTTTTTCTACTAGTTTGCAATGAACTTGCATCACAAGTTTATTGCAAGTTCGAGGCATGGTGACTTCGTCGTTTGCGATAACTTGCTGCAAACTTGTTAAGAACTAGAGGTCTTGCCGTGTCAAACTTGCTGCAAGCTTGCAGAATAAGACTGCTGCGACTTTGTTGCAAACTAAAATTGCTATATGGGTAATGCATTCAAAATACCGTTTTTATTAGGTCTTGCTTTTGAAAGTACACGAGAGCTTTTTGAGAATAAATCTCGTCATTCTGGACAGTGATGAGATGCAGAGGACGCCACCTGAACTGGCACCTCTCTTTCCAAACTTCCACACCAGACAGCATCTAAGGATTTGAAGTGGGATAGGTGCACTAACACGACGGTCTTCGGTGACATTCTTTTTTTTTAGGGTACTGAAAAAAAAGAAAATTTTTTATCAGCAATCTTGAGATCAAAACAAAATAGTAAAAGTGTGAGGCGCTGACTGAAATACTCTAAGTAAATTGGAATTAGAAACACGCAGTGTTGCAAAAGTTGTATAAACCTCAGTTGTAGGAAATTTTGCGCTGATTATTTTGGTATATAATGATGATATACTAAAAAATTGATAGCTTTTGAGTTATAAGCAAAGAAAAAAAACTGGGAAAAAAATTTCATGTTTTTGGCTATAACTAAAATTCCAATGCAAAGATTTGGTGGTAAACCTCAAGTTCTTAATCAGCACCGAAAAAACACACATAAAGGAGCAAAAAATTACAACTTCTCCAGAATTTGATTTAAAAAACTTTTTAATTACTAGACTACTGAGAGAAAGCGGAAAAAAAAGCCAAATGAAGAAGGCAAAGGCGTAAGTCGAGACAAACGAGAGCTGTGAAAATCGCACCTCGAGTGTATCTAGTTTCAAACGGAGAAAGGGTTGCTTTTTTCTTCCGACTGAGCGCTCCGCGTTGCTCACTGCGCGAATTTCGATCCTTAAGAGGGGCAAAACTCTATGTAGCTCTGGTCTGTCTCTCTCTTAATTCTTGGTTGATTTTTCGTCTTCCTTTTACGCTTTTGTTACTTTTTTGCCATTTTCGTTGATCGTTGAACTCTCAAAGTGGAAAAGTATAAAAAATATAAAGCAATTAGAATAAAAAAGAAAATACAAGCTTTTAAAATAATTTCTGGAGGGACTGCAGCTCTGCAGGCCTAGTGGACGAGCCGCCACTGATTGTAGCTTCATTTCTTTACGGAATTGTTTTCAACATCTCAATCTTTCATGCTGTTGCTTTGACCTCCATTATTATTGATAAAAAATTAATTTTTTTACCTCCATATTTTTGACAGAAAAATATTTTCTTCTTTTTAATGCACTCTTAAAAGTGTGCTTTTATAAACGTTTATATATTTATTGTTTTGTACTCTTTAGTCTTTAATGCATTTCATAATTCATTATTATAAATATTACCTAATCTACAAATTAATTTTTTTCAAATTCCCTACCAGTAACGGCCAGGTGGCCTAGTGGTAATGCCTCGACTTCGGGGCCGGAGGGTTCCATGTTCGAAACCCGATTTCACCGAAGATCCGTCGTGTATTGGGCCTGTTGCACGTTAAATCAGACGTAGGGTGCCAAACGTCCTCCGTTTGGTGTGGTGCGGAAGTTTGGAGAGAGGGTGCCATCTCAGGTGTCTTCCTCGTGATCTGACCGAGGTTCAAAATTACGAGGTCCGTCCCAAAATACCCTCTTATTGCTTCAAAACGTGACGTTAATATAACTAAACTAAACCAGTGACACCTGTCTTATGGAACCAAATTTTGTTAAAATTAATCCATTAATTGATTGTTAACTTCTAAAAAGAGTAAAATATTTTATTGCCATCGGAACGTACAAGTGTACAAAATTTCGGAACTCTAGTCATCAGAAGTGAGTGAACAATGTATTATAAAATTCAGTCTTCATAAAAAGGAAAAGTTAAAGAAATGCAGATAAAAATGGAGTAAAAACAGCATTTTTGAAAATTGGGGTTTGTACTCTTATTTTAACTCTGAAGGTATGATCCACAAAAGTACATGTCTTGAAACTAACATGATTTAATCATACATGAATAACAATTAAAACTAGAAACAGCTTCGGAAAAAAGAAAGGCTAACAGAACAAAAAAACAAACCACAAAGCATCTGATGCGCGCAAAAACAGCAGCTTCTAAGAATGCAAAGGCAATAATACAAAAATTAACTAACAAAGTGAAAAAACCTATCACAGGACAAAGTCAAGACAAGAATGGAAACAAAAAACAAAAGAATCCGGCAGATGGGCGTTGTCAAGGATCACCCCCTGCTGGGATTCTAAAATTCTGAAATTGGGATAAATTTTCTGTAGAGGAAACCGACCGTCAGGTCAAAGAATATGGTTCCTCTATGACCCGAATTTACCCCAGATTGAAAGAAAAGAGAAAAAACACAAACAGATACTGCATAATGCCTTTAGAACAAAAGGCAGAAGAGAAACCGTCGGTTTCCTCAACAGAAAATTTATCCCAATTTCAGAATTTTAGAATCCCAGCAGGGGGTGATCCTTGACAACGCCCATCTGCCGGATTCTTTTGTTTTTTGTTTCCATTCTTGTCTTGACTTTGTCCTGTGATAGGTTTTTCATTTTGTTAGTTAATTTTTGTATTTTTGTATGATTTAATCCTGTTATTGCCATACCGATAAAAGGTTTCAAAAATTATATATTTCTCGTTCCTTTTTTCTTTTCAGCTCCCAATTCGTACAACATTCCCGACACTATCGGAGGCTGGGATAACATAAATTACCAATCTCCACGATTCACGATGGGTGGAAAGGAAGGTGATATATGGGGAACGAATAAGGTAAGGAATCCGGATACCTGTCCAAAATTCTTACTGCTATTGCTCTTCTAAAAGTTATCGACTTGCTTATTTGTGCGTTCTTAGTATTTTAAATTAATTCCAAATTGATAATCGATCTGGTTTTTATTTTATTTTGCTGAATTTAAATTCTTATGAAATTAGTATAAGTATTCTTATGAACCACGCATATCTGCAATAAATTGTTAACAAATAAAATTAATAAGCAGGGGATAATAATTTTCAATTTTTGTTTCTCATTTCTATGAATAAGAATCCCTACGAATTAAAAATAGTAATAGTTTAATAGACTAATTAAAAAAAATTGTGTCACGAGAAAAAGAAGATGTAAATTAAGAATTAATTTTCTATGAATTTTGCGTATCTGCAATAAATTGTAAACAAATAATATTAATAAGCAGGGGATAATAATTTTCAATTTTTGTTTCTCATTTCTATGAATAAGAATCCCTACGAATTAAAAATAGTAATAGTTTAATAGACTAATTAAAAGAAATCGTGGCATGAGAAAAAGAAAATGCAAATTAAGAATTAATTTTCTATGAATTTTGCATATCTGCAATAAATTGTAAACAAGTAATATTAATAAGCAGGGGATAATAATTTACCGAATCGTAAATTCCTGCGATGTAAATCAAGAATATTCCCCACAGACTCCATAACTTAATATTAATTGTTATTATTATATTAATTCTTATTATTAATATTTAATATTAATTATTATTAATTCATATTGTTTAAGACAGACTGCAACCATAATTGCAGTCTGTCATATTATTTTTCTTTTATTTTGCTGTACTTCAATGAAATATCGTCGCTCCTTCCTGATGTAATCTTCTTTTCCGTGAATAGAACCCAGGACCAGGATCCTACAACGTCGCCGAAACGGACAAAATCAAGCAAAAGTCGCCCGCTTACACCATGAGCCACAAGACGGATATTCCCACTGATAAGAGTAAGAAACCAGGACCAGGAGCTCATTCCCCAGAAAAGGTATGCATTCAGTTTGGATATATTTACTTATAATAATATTAAGATTCAGTATTATTGCCGGAAAAATTTGATCAGACTTGGTTTGACTGGATTTTTGATAATCTCCTATTTCGGGCTCAAGGAATATTAAGGTCATCTATAGATAGTTTTTGTCATGTTGTGGTTTTGTTGTGTTTTTCTTTCTCTTACCGAATGTAATATGAAAAAGGATTGCGAATTTCAATATCATCTTCAGTGACGATGAGGGGGGCAGTCGCACTCTTTCTTTTTGCTGGAAAAATTAAATTTTATTTCATTTTAGCTGCCAAAAACTAAGAATTATTTAAAAGCAATAGTGTCCGAGGAAGTCAGCTAAGTTTGTAGCTAAATTTTAAAATTTTGTTGTCTATTTCTATACTCCCGGGTACTTTTTTTAATAAATCCCCCCCCCCTACTTTTTCAACCCAATCGCCACCATTGATTTTATTGATAATTCAACAGGTTGACTGCCAAGCCTATTTTGAAGGAATCTAACAATCACGAGTGGTTATATTTTCACAATAAGTAACTAAAATGAACGAGATTGGCATGTCCCTTTCGAGTATTCTGTTTCAAGTCTATTTTTTTCCATCGAAATGGGTTAATTCTTTTATATTTTATTTTGCTCCTATAAAGGCCTTTAAGAGAAATAAAAAAAAGTCTAATTTAACCTGTAAAAGAAGTCGCTATCATTTAATCATGTCTTCTAATTTTATGAGTGAAATTACCAATTATTGGAAGAAATGTGTGATAGTTGAACCAGATTTGTTCACCAGCTTCACCTTGTATTGTTTCAATGCCTTTTGGATAGATATTCATTGCAAATTTAGTAAATAATATATAAAATCTTTTTTAACAGACTCTACTCCAACCTTTTCAATTATTTAACAGTGAAAAAGTTTTTAATTATTGTTTGCCCAATTTATCAATATTCAAGAAAGATATTTTTGAAGAAATCAAAACTAACAATCAAAACTAACATCACTGCTACTTTTGTTAAGATGTTATTTATTTGATATTTATCCTAACGTCTTGCTTCTTGATCTAGTTCTGAAGGAAATATTGTGAAATGTGTGGCACTTAACAAAAACTAACGTTATGTGACGATATAAAGACCACTTTTATTCACTCCAATCTTTTGATCTGTCAATGCTATTGCTGATATGATATTCAATACTTCTCGTATATTATCATTCCTGTGCACTCTCTTCCAATTTTAATTACAACAGAAATTAGTCTCCAAGAAGCTTAAAGCATTTCTCCCCGTTCTTCTTCATAAGAATCTTCATTTACAGGAAAGTCCACGCTAACTGTCCAATATTAGCTGTGACTGCATCTTTAAAGGTTCCCAAAAACTTAACTCGAATAAGAAATAATGCTTGGAATCTTTCAGGGAACCTGGTCTCATCACCTGGGTGTGAGAACCCCTTCGTACATGGACCTCATCGATTTATCTACTGTGAGGCCGAGGGGCAGGTTAAGTATGTCCCGTTTTCCAATTGGTTCCCTGCACCTTCTCCTCCCTGCACTGCATGATCCTTGGTCTTCTTTGCATTTCTTGGGCCTTCTTCCTCATGTCCATTACAGACCGCGAAGACTGGTGTTTCTTTAACCATCTTTCGACTTAAGAGTCGAAGGGATTGCATAGGAATAGAACCGCTTTTTAATTGAAGCAAATAAAACTCGAAGCGTAAATAAGTTCTGGGTTACGACAGGTTCCTATCGAAGTCAATAATAATAGAATAATCACAAAAATACCTTTTACTTTCTCAAATACAAAGAATATTATGATCGCAAAAAATTCAACATCGAAATTTTGACGAATCATCACGTTTTAGACATTTCTGAGTTAGAAGATGACATAAATGTCGATTTCTTCGTGCAATAGCTTAGGATGTGAATGTCAGAAAACTTTAAAATTTCAAAATGGAATAACAGCAGTGGCACATTGTCAGTGGAAAAGGTTATTTTGAATACGTTTAAAGTATTTTTTGATGTCATAACACAATCATTTTTGTCCGTTCTATGAGTATAGAAATATTCTTGAAACTCAAAGGGAAAACATTTTCTTATATGCTGCATACTACAGCATATAAGAAGATTCGGAAGTTATATACTTTTGATGAACTGAACTGTGAAGATAGGCAATACGATAATCTGAAATGGACACTGAAGATAATTATAATACAAGCATTTCTCAGTTGATTCCCAAACCCTTCGAGTGGCATGTTACGATCATGTCCATGGCACATGACAATATAGTGCCTACCCAGGTCTGATATAGTTTTATTTTGTTGTTTCTGCGGCGTCGTATTGATTCTCTTTGGTTTCAATCGCATTTAATACACTGTTGAGTATAGAATGTACTAAATACATTATATGCGATGCTTTGTGTGAAACGACTATCAGATGTAATGCAAGAGCTTATGAAAGACAGTACTGATGCCAGATACATTTTCCAATATAATGTAATTACTGTCGAAAGAATTTGTTACTTCTCATACCTTTGCTAATGTAGTAAAAGTTATTTTCAGTAACCATGCTTTTTTACAAAATAGAGACCGTCTGTTGCTTAAAACAAAACGTATAAAAATTCGTATAATTATTGAATATATTCCAGAGGTGAATCCAGGGGTGGTGGCTATGGGGCTGTAGCCCCGTCAGAGCTAAGCCAGAATTCTTGATTTTTTTTAAAATCACTGCAACTGTTTGTTCATTTCCCTTTTTTTTTAAAAAAATAATAAAAAAAACGTGCCAACATTGCTTTTTGGCTTGACAGGCTCGAAAATTTTCCTACTTTTCTAATCATTCCACTTGTACTTGTCGCGTTGACGCGTCGAACACATTTTTTGGCTAGTTATTTTATTGTATTTGTTATTAAATTATCGAAAGTATTGTATCATAAAGAGCGCTACAAGAATTATATTCTTATTGTCAGGCGAGGAAAGTCTGTAAAGTTAAAGTGTTTTGGTTTATATAAGCCATGAGGTTTGACATTCGTCATGACGATACAAAATTTTTATGACCTCAGCCACCCCCAGACCGAATTCTGGATTCGCCACTGATGATGATATATCATGCCTTCTTTCGTGTGGGATCTTCATAATATTCACGAGTCGTGCCATTTATGCTTAGTAAATTATTTATTATAACCAGTGGCGAATCCAGGGGAGGGGCTATCGGGCTGCAGCCCCCCCGAGCTAAACCAAAAATCTCTATTTAATTTAAAATCACTACAACTGTTTGATCTTGATTTTCATTTTTAAAACATAGTAATAAAATCGTGACAACATTGCTTTCTGACTTGACAGGCTCGAAAATTTTCCTACTTTTCTAGGCATTCCACTTGCACTTGTAGCGTTTGCGCGGTCGAAAACATTTTTTGGCCTGTTATTTCATTGTATTTTTTATTAAATTATCGAAAGTATTGTAGTGTTCTTTATTATTCTTATTGTCAGGAGAGGAAAGCCTGTTAAGTTAAAGTGTTTTGGTTTATTTAAGCCATGAGGTTTGACATTCTTCACTACAATACAAAATTTCTATGCCCTCGGGGGCCCCCCCCCGCAGGCCCGAATGCTGGATTCGCCACTTATTATAACGTTTTAACACTCAAAGTCAGAGCCGTCCAGGGGTGTAGTGCAGCCGGAACGCATAATACCAACCTTTACAGGAATAAGGACAATGGAGAAATTTCAAGCATGCTGATTGGTTATTTCAGCAGCGTCACGTATGGCGTCAGATTATTACTTGTTATTGAAGTATTAATTAAAAAAATGCATAAGAAATACAGAAGTTTAAAAAGTATCACCTTTTTTGTTTTTCTTTTGAAACCTTCCCTTAATTATCAGAGCTCTCTTTTCAATTTTAATAATGAGCAGAAGGTTGAAACTATGCATGCAGATACCATAAATATTATATATGTACGAGAGAGAAAGAGTGACTATGCATGTGTAAATGATAAGTTCTAGTTAAGGAATAAAAATGTACTAAAAAATTCAAAAAGTTTTCAGATCAGCAGATAAATTGAAAAATTGTTTAGTTATTAATGATATCCTTTTCTCAGAACGAAAAGTCTAAATAAATTACTTCCTTTTTTATTACTTAAATTGTAATATCATGAAGAAATAGGAAAAAAGTTTGAAAAATTGGAAAGTCAGAAATTATAAAATAATTGACATTGCAAAATATTCACATTGAAAATTAATGGCTTTCAATTTAAATTCGAATGAAAGACTGCGTTTTAATTTAAAAAGAAAATTTTCGATATTTAATTAAAAATAGCAGTTATCATATTTTGCTCAGAGATGGCGCCCCTATTTATTTTGTTTCACACTCAATATTTCAAGCTATTCTGTCAAGCTCAAATTTGTTGTAGAAAGATTGGAATTCATTGGAAATAACAAAGGTATTTTCGTTAGTAAAATTCGTTTAAAAATCGTATTTTTAGGTGTTAATTGGTATTCATCAGAGGATAAACTTTAAATGTACTTTGATCACCACTATAAGGTAACTAGACAAAGTTTATGACATCATACGTGACGCTGCTGAAACAACCAATCAGCTCGCTCGAAATTTCTCCATTGTCCCTATTCCTGTAAAGGTTGGTATTATGCAGCCGGAACACACCTGAAAGGCGCCACTGCTTTACAATTTTTTAACTCGCCGGAATACCGTTCCGGTACTGTTTTTTTTTTTTTTTTTTTAACTGGAAATGAAAAAAAATGTTAGATACTTCCTTAAAACAGTGTGCTATTTGACTAATCCTTACCGTCAAAAATATGATGGGTATTTTAAAGTAATAACAGTAATAAGCCACTAGTAAGTAGTGTCAAGAAGGGGTTAAAAGTATTAAGGTTGCAAATATCTAATTGTTTTTTATGTTTTGATTATAAAGACTCATGATATTTTCCATAATACTTATTAATGTCGTGATTCTACCTTGACATTTCTTAATTTTATTAGAAATCAACATAAATTAAAGAAAATTATTCTATAGCATGCTAATTTTTTACGCTTTGAACTACAATACGCATTATGTTAATGTTTGATAAAAAAAAATAAAGTTAAAATATGCATTGTTTCAGTGTTGATGTCTAAATATTTCATGATTCCACTACCTAGATAAAGTAATTATACATTTGAAATGTAAAATATATTTTATTGTGAAGTGATTCCCTCCTTACCCCCCATATCACCTTCTTCATTTCCCTCCCTCCAAACAATATCGTATAGGCCAGGGCGTTCCGGCACTGCTTAATTTATAACTACACCACTGAAGCCGTCTTTATAAATGTGAGCGCCCTGGGCTACAGTTATTTTGCGCCCCATCAGAACTGTAACTAGGAATTTGAGCACCTATGGCCAAAAGAAAATATCTAATAAAATAATAGAGGACTAAAATGAAAAAAAGGTGACTTGTTCTCTGATTAACACCTTACAATTTGGCAAATCGGAGCCTTTTAATATTTAAAATTACAATTACATATTTATTCTTTTGGTTCAAAATTGAAATAGAATCGGTATAAAATTTGTAGGCGCTTTGGATGAGTGGCGCCCCTGGACTATAGCCCAATTAGCCCGTTGAATAAGACGGTCCTGCTCAAATTATAATAGGAAAAAAACTACATGGAGTCTGGAAAAATTCTTGCCTGCAATGTTGATGAAAGGGTATCGTTCATTTTCTTCAACCTTATAGGTGGTCCGTGAGTTTGATTTGGCTATAAAGAAAACTTTTTATATCTAACAGCATCTTATACTGATGCTTCTCTTCCACCTTTTGATTGTATGAATCAGAAACGCATTTTTGTCCTTTTTTCGGTATTATCCTTATATTCATTTTGAAAATTTCTTGTAATGAAATGTTATTTTATTCCGTTCCAGGTGGTAATGCAACATAGTCCTTCCTATTCCTTCGGCATCAAACACTCGCCCTACTCCCATCAGTACCAGAAGGAAGCAACCACTCGCGACACGGAAACATCTGTCTTGGAGACACGTGTCGTCACCCAGACGCAGACTCATGAAGTGCTGAGCCGATAAAAAAGAAGAAAATCCGTGAAAAAAATGCGTCAGTTGAATGATCCTTCTGATTTTTCTGTTTTATGCAAACAATAAGATTTCTCTATGTGTTAATATTTCTCACAGACTCTGAAGTGTGTACTAAAAAAATAATGTGCTAATAATTCACCGTGGACTTTGGTGTTTTGAAAATGCTTCCTGTGAAAAGTGTAAAAGAATATTGTTGTATAACCTTAAACAATATAAACATTACCATTTGTTGAGATTTCTTGATGTTGGATTGATTCATCCTTTGTGGTTGTACTGTTATTATTAGTGATTTTATTCTTGCTTTTGTTAAGTATTATTCTGTACAAAAATAGCATTGTTTTGATTTAAATATTCTTTTAAAAAATTAAGTTCAAAAATTGAAAAGAATCTATCTTAAATGAAATTGCAGAACGAAATATTTTATATTTTATTTTGACAATTGAAAACTACTTTGCATACCATCTGGTTACTGCATTAAAACATTGAATTTAAATTAAATATATTTGAATTTAATTTAAAACATCACCAATTATTGAGTCTCTTGAGATTTCAAGCTGTTGGATTGTTTCATTCTTCGTGATTTTATTCTTGATAGTTGTTACTCAGTGTTATTCTGAGTAAAGAATCACGTTATTAGAGCGTCGTTTAGATTTCTCTGTCTTTTTAAATAATTCAACTGAAATATTGAAAGAACCGACTGTAAGTTAAATTACTGAGCGAAATATTTTATGTTTAATTTTGACAGTTAAAAAGCCTTTTGTATACAAATTTGTGACTGCTTTAAAATTTTGTTGATTTGGTATATCTGAAATTTAATTTCCTATTATCAAACGATTATTTCGAAACAATATATTAAACATGTGTAACATGAAATAAAACTGCCTCATAAATGAATCATTGCTACATATACAAGTATGCATGCTTCTATTTATTGAAATATCGTGTAATAAATTGCATTTACTATGCGAGGTATTTCGATCACATGTTGAAACTATTTTTCAAATTAAATTTTATTTTATCACTGATACATGATAAAATACTACACAGAGCTTTTAGAGCTCCAGTGAGTTAGAGTTAGAAAAAGTAAATTTTAAAAGTTGTCTCATATAACAGACGATACTTCAGGTTTAAAATTATCAGGTCATCTTGTTCTATTACGATAGACTCAAAATAAAATATATTTTTTCAAAATTATTAATTCGGATACAAAGACATACAGGCTTATAAATACTTAGAATATGTGTAATTAAACGTTTAGAATATGTGTAAAAAACATCCTTTGTTGATTTGTCCATCTTTCAATATGTCATTATAAAATACATTTAAAATATTTAGTGAAATTAATTACATGTTAGGCATTTTGTTTAATTTAAACAAAATGACAGACATTTTGTTTAACTTCTGTGAAAATTTTATCTGTTAGACTTTTTGTTTCACTTATCTGAAAATTTAGTTTATGCTATTATAAAATATATTCATAATTTTTAGTGAAATTAATTATTTGTTAAAACTTTGTCTAACTTTTGTAAAAATTTAATTCGTTTTTGTTTATTTCTGCGTACCAGTGTCTTGTACACACATAAACGCCAAGTTTCCTTGTTCAAAGATCTGAAAAACATTTCAGTTTTGTTACTCGAAGTAAAACGATCTGTGATTTACATACTCATCTAGACTATTTTTTGATTAGAAGCGATTAGTTATTGTGTTTGTTTTAATGACATGAGTGTTCTTCAGTTTCTTATTATACTCCTTTTTTATGTGAATTAATAGTATCATAACGGTTTTACTAACCAAATGCCAACAAGCTACTCACTGCTATACAAGTAAAAGCCCTGGCGTCAAAGCTTTCTTCAGTAGTTGGGTGAGTGACGGGGAATAAGTGCTTTTAACTTAATGAATCCGAGAGTGATAACTGTTTGGCGTCGATTCTGGCGACATTCATTATTTTCATCGCGTTTTGATATGCTGTAGATTTCGATGTGTTGTGGAAATAAAGTTTACTTTTTTACAACTGTGTCTTACTTTTCAATATCTATTGTATTTGTGCCACGTAACAAGTAAGCAAAATTATACGGATATATAAATTAGTAAGGTGACCAGCAGTCCTCCTTCAGGGAGGACAGTCCTCATTTTGTAAGTTCTGTACTCCCTTTAAAAGTGTCCCCCTACATGTTCTCCTTTTCGATTTTTGAAGACTAATCTGTAAATTTCCGCATTTGATATCTCTTTGAAGAAATTAGAAGACTGAATGAAGATGAATTGTGAAAAATTAATACAATGGAAAAATAAACAAGTTGAATTTCATAAAAAGATGGGTGGAAATGCCATTTCAAAAATGAACATATTCTATGTGAAAATTTAGATATTCTTTTACGTTCGATTTACATTGTGCTGCTCTGGAACTAATGCAGAGTTCGAAAGAGTTTTTTTTAATTGCCAATGATTTTTGGACAAGTGAGAAATCGAGATGGAATGTTGATGCTTTAGCTGCAACACTTGCCGTAACATTCAATATGAAAGATATTCCTTCATATATTTCTAATATAATATTAGAAGATGATGCATTGACAAAAAATATTTATTAATTGGAAAAGAAATCATTTAATAATAATTAATGGTCATGTAAGTATAATTACAATGTAAAATGTTGCAAATATTTTTATTATGCGTTTGATCATATTATAGTGCATTCTGTATTTTTGTTACAATGGATAAGATGTTTATTTTATTTACGATATTTTTCTACAATTTATTTGTGTCCTGCTTTTCATTTTAAAAAAGTTGATCACTTTAAAATTGGTCTAATATATTTAATTCGTCCTTTTTTTACGAATACCTTAAAAATATAAACTATTATAACGCTCACAGCCTTATTCAATCAACTGTTACCAATGGGCTTCGCTAGTCTCTTCAAAATACTCAATCAGCGGTTTCTTATCTATTGCAGTATTTACTTATTAAATACTGAAGTTATTATTTTAGTATTTAATCCTAATTTCTTCCATCTCCAAAAATTATAAGCAATTGAAATTCCCCTTTCAATTGCTGCATTAGTTCTAGGGCAGTACAACGAAAATTTAACAATTTTTTTTTAAATTTAAATAAATTTTCACATGGAATATGTTGATGTTTGAAATGACTAATTATTTTCACCCATTTTTTTTATCAATTTCATCGTGTTTATTTACCCATTAACGACTGCACTACCTTTTGTTTGAAGGAAACGGGCAAAAATTGTTCTTTAGACGTATTAGAGTCTAATTAAGAAAAAAAAGTATCAGGCGAAAAAAATATTTATTTTTATAGAAGGTACAAAATGTTGCGAAAACGCAACGTCAGGCAAAACCGATTACTTTTTGGATACATGAAAAACTTTGAAACAATTGCTATGTAAAGGCACATTACAGTTAATACAAATATCTGCTGCCGTCTGTGAGATCTATTTGAAATTAAAAGAAAAATTGTCCGGAAAAAATGCCCATTTAAAAAATTTATTAAATAAAAAGTTTCAATGAGAGCGCAACAGTTTTTTTCCTAGAAGCTTTGTCTAATGTAATACAAAAATTAATTTTAAAAAAATCACTTTATAGTAAAAGAAGAAAAAAAATAATTTCACTGATGTTGCGAAAACGCAACGTCTGTCGTTAATGCGTTAATTTTTTAGAAATAAAATATATATTCACTCTTCTAATTTCAAATATTGAAAAGGAGGACACTTTTCGAGGGAGCACAGAACTTGGAAAAGGAAGGCGGTTGGTCACTTTACTACTAACCAAGAAGTCACTACTAGCCGAATTCTGCTCTTGGGTTCAACGGTCTTCCTTGCAGAGCGAATTCAACGACTTTTGCATCACGCATGTCGCATGACGGAATTTGCAGATAGTATGTCAGCCTATAAATATTACCATGCTAAAAATCATGTTATATGAATAGAACATTAAAAATGTTTCGGGTTGCCATACGTCCCGTGTGCATGGGACTGTCACCGTATTTCACTACTCAGTCCCGTATTATTACTATTTGTCTCGTTTACTCCTTAAATTCTGCTTGAGACACCGGCAAAAAACAGAACGTACTATTGCATATTTATATGTAAGAAACATCGATATTGGCAACATTGAGATTCTATTCAATCAGTTTGTATATCTAAAAGATTATTTATAGAAAAAAACATAAGAAAGACGCAGTTCGGGTCCGCGCCGTAGATTTTTAGTGAAAACTTCGGGATAAAATTAAAAAAACAAGTGTTTCGTATTAATATGTAATTTAATTATTAATCTCTTTAATACAATATTTACACAGAGTAGCAAAGATAAAGTCAGATTTAAGATTTAATACTGTCCATTATGCGAAATATTGGTATTTCACATATAAAGCAATTTACATTAAGAAAATAAGGTCAATACTATAAAATATGCAACTTTTGCCTAAAAACTGGTAAAAATTGCCGTTATTTAAATTCACGTTGTGTCTATAATACGTTACCAAATTTCAAAAATAAGATACCATTCGACGCAGAATTTTATGCACTTAAATTTTTGTAATGAAAAAAATTTTGAGAACTGTGTGGTTTGTGATTTATTGTCGAAAAACGGAAAAAAAGTCCGGAAATTTCAAGGATTTTAGTGCACCCCACCTAAAGTACCACCTGAAAATTGGTGCAAACTTAGTAATTCTTTTTGCATATGAATAAAGATGTTAAAATAGTTTGCACCTTTCCTTGAATTAATCTGAGGCAAAATCCTATTTTTCCTGGCCCAATAACTCATAATAAAAACATAGGCCAATTGTCACGAAACTCGATTTTAATGATAGTACACGTATTCCTCATTAACCGACATGAGTACTGGAGAGGTAAATATGCCCTAACGCTGGAGAAATTTTTGCGAAACATGTTTCATTATTTTATTTAGAATCTTTAATTCTGAAATTTAAATGAAAAATGACTCCAAAATTGCTGAACAAAAAAAACTGTATTGAGAAATAAGCCCCATCTCGCACTCTTCTGGGTTGGATGGGGGTGAACCATTAAAAGAAGTTTAAAAAATGGATAAGTTAGCATGACAGTTTTATGGTTAGGATTCCTAAAATACTAAGATGCCCCTAAAAATTGGCCAACACTGCAAGAAATATACAGGGCGATTTTTTTAGAACTGACAGTACTCAGAGCCTTCTGTAGTTCGATCTATCAACTGAAATGCCACCAAATTTGGTAGGGGGACTAATGACGGCATGGGGAAAAAGATTCTGTAAAAAAATTGTTCCGAAAGTCGCCGATAGGGGAAAATGTGGTGCTATTGTCGTCTACACAACTGTGAATTAGGCAAATGAATAAGAAAGAAGAAATTTCAGTGAGTGAACTGCCCCAAAGGGTTACATAGTTGAAATTACAGTACCATAATTCTTTATTCAATAAAATTATTTCCTCGGCGAGGGCATGTGATGACCCTTCAGTGTGATTCAATGTGACCACCCTTCTCGTGGACCACACATTGCATCCTGTAAACAACATTCTCCATGCCCATTCTCCCTGGATCTAACCTCATGCGACTTTTCCTGTGAGGTTATTTGAAGTCTAAGGTCTATCTTGGTGGAGTCCTAACGTTGACGACCTTAAAGGACAACATATTACGGACTGTGCTGAGCATTCCTGGTGACACGTTACTTTCGACCGTCGAGAATGTTGTGTACAGAATGCAATGCGTGGTCCACGAGAAGGGTGCTCACACTGAATGAGGTCTGGTGCTATAGTGCATTGTAATTTTATCTCTGCAACACTTTGGGGCAGTTCATTTATTGTTTTAAAGCTGTTTTGTACTGAAATTTCTTCTTTGTTTTTCCATTTGCCTAATTCTCGGTTGTGTAGGCTACAACAGCGCCACATTTTCCCCTATCGGTGACTTTCGGAACTATATATTTTTTTTTCATTACAAAATCCTTTTCCCCATGCCGTCATTAGTCCCCCTACCAAATACGGTGGCATTTCAGCTGATAGAACAAGCTACAGAAGGCTCTGAATACTGTCAGGTTAAAAAAAATCACCCTGTATGTAATACTGCATACTTGTACGTATGATAACTGAAATAAATTTTTGTGCTATTCATTATGAATCATTTCATAAAACATTTCATGAATATTCCCGCAATAAAGCAACATTAATGAACATTATTCTATTTATTAAATAACGTCCAGTTTCCTGTCTTCCAAAAAATTTTAACCTGAAAAAGTCCAGGCAACGCCGGGTACTCTGCTAGTTAGTTATATTTCTTTATATCATGTGTCTTGTATATGTTCTATATTTATAAAATTTTGTTAAACCTTTATATTACACTTAACTTGTTGCAATTGTCATACTTGATTATTTAATCTTATACCTTTGTGTGCAAAGTTTGATGGCTCTGGCAACCCTTAAGCTGGGGATTCACGAGAAAGAAAGGCTAAGCCATTTGTCCTAACATTTGGTTTGTATTCCACTCATTTTAGTCGAAAATTAGGCAAAACATTCAATGATTTCCGAAGTTTGTTTTGAGACATGGTTCAAAGTCGCAGAATTCTTCACGCCCACACTCATCTTCCCCAACACGGGAGATTTCGCGTTTCATTTATAGCCTCGACGCGATGTCCCAATGTAGGCAGATCCTTTGTTTTACTTCTACCCTCGCATCGAGGTCCCAAATTGGAATCGGCGGATAAAGTTTTGGATTTTGAGATCGTTGGAATCCCACCACTTCCATTCATTTGCTCCAAATTTCATAGGTTTTCGACCTTCACGATTGATTTTTCCTTCCTCTGTTCCAAAAATTCCAAAGTGTACCAACGGTGAATGGCCCGCATTACACGGTGGGGCGCCAACTTACTAGATTGTCTCCTTTTCGAACTTATAGCAACTCTTTCACGCCACCACCTTGCTTCTCTGTCAGTTACCAAAAGTTGATAGAATTTCGAACCAAGTATGGAACCATGTGTAACATCGCAGTTTCAATATGCAGAAGCGGCTCGAAGCAATTTTACCTACCGGGCAAGGCAATACGGAGGCGGCGCCTCCCCCCTCCCGACCACCGTATTTTTTAAAAAAATTCTATAATGCCTGCATTCTAAATGTCAAACAAACTTTTACTTATAAATATATATGTTTTATTTGCAAATAGGAGTTAAATAATATTATGGTGGAAATTTTTAAACTTCAGCTATATTTCAGATTACATATAGTGGTCTTATTGAAACTAAAATAATATATTCAACAAATTAAAAAATATATATGACTTTATTTCCTTAGTCTATTAAAACAATTTTTCCCTTCTCACTCTCGCTTTGGCGCCTCTGTTAATATGTTCAGATTTATTACCATTGCCCGCATCGCATTTAGCTTCTGCATGAGCAATTTCTACCATCAGGCACTCAATATAGAAAACAAAACATAAATGTACAAATAAATTCTATATTTAAATAATTAATACAGTCTACTATATCTCTTCTCTACTAATAATGAAGGAGAAGGTCTCTCTGTTGGAAATCTACAGAACAGACAGTTGAACCTAGAGCTACCAAATTTCGCATAAGTAAACAATGGATGGTGGAAATGTTCACCTCGGAGCCATTTTTTTCCTAAGTTTTATTCAAATTTTAATTATTTAAAAACTAAACAAATTTTGATCGTTTTCGGGCACTTTTTCGCCAATAACTTCCGATTATCGCTCACTAATTTTTTATACCATTTTAAAGTGAGAAATTTCACCTTTCTAATATTGTTAGTTTAAAGTCTGTAGATTATTTCGGCACATTTTAAAATTTTTTTGAAAGCATCATCTCTTCCGGGCTGTAGTGGAGCCAGTACGCACCGGAACGCTGTTCCCAGTGGCGGAATTCCGCACAGGTGGTAGAGGTGGCCGTCTCGTGCCTAGAGACTCTAGGGGGGGGGCCTCAAAATCTCTGCGAAAAACATCACAGCGCTAAGCCGACGACGAATTTACGACATTATAGCCTTGTTTATAGTGTAGGGTGTACACAAATGAAGCGACACATTTCAAAAATTAATAATAATGAAAAAAAAGCTAAAAATGTTGGAACTATGATTTTTTTAAAAATGAGTACGGATGACAAAAAGTTTTTTTTCCAGATAGGTAACATGCCATTTCGGTGGTCTAGACTCTAGAGGGTCGTAAATTACTGTAAATCAAAAATTTGTTTAGAGCCTTTTTATCAGAGTAAAATAAACCATTGGCTACCCAATTTTTTAATGTTTTATTTATTTAGCACTTAAACGTCCTGTATCAGTACCTGTAAATTATGACAAACCTACATCTAACGTTATGAAAAATGACACAGCATATACAGAGTGTCTCAAAAAGGTGGAACAAGCGTTTATTTCCTTAAATATTGATTTTTAGATATATACTTCCAATTACAAAAATTCATCAAATAAGGTAAGAATTTGCATGAAAATACTTTGATAACAAAAATTAAATTTTTATACGGCCCTCATGGAGCAAAACTGTCAATTAGTAAAATGTTTCTCTTACGTTCATCTATTCACGTACACAGTTGCACTCTTCTATATGCAAAACTTACAGATATATAAGAAGACAAAGTTGTTGAATTAGACCACTTTCTCATACCTCTCACTGCTGTTTGAACCAGTCTTTCGACGTATATTTTAGAGATAATATCCATATTTAAAAAAAATTATTTAAAGGGCGGAATCGGGGAATAACAATGTATTTGTTAACTCTTGCTAAATCTAAAAACTATTCAATATTAATACATTAATGGAAGTATTTACAAAAATCGTTCATCCTGTGAATCTTCAAAAAAATTCCCTGTGACTTGTCAGCAGTAAGGCTCACCTTTCCAGAAACAAGCAGTGCTATAAAAATATCACTAGAATACAATTAAAATACAATTTTTCAAAAATAGCTTTACCTTCACATAGTTCAAACTTGTAGTTCTAGTTATCTGAATTGAATTTTAGATAATTACAGTCCTTCTTTTCGGTGAGTTCCTTTTTAATAAGAGAAATCGAATATGTAGGACCAGCCAAGTTCCCATTGAGGCAACATGAAAGTGAATCTAAAACCTAAAAACAGCCAATGAAGAAAAAAAAAATCAAGAACGCGAAGGCGAACCATGGGTGATATTGAAAAGGGGAAAAAATATTGGGTTAGCGCAAAGCAGGAGCATCCGAAAATCCAGTTCCGGCTAAGTTCTAAGACAGAAAGAATAGCTACTCGTCTTCGTCCATTATGTCACTTAGTTGTACGCAATGAGCGAATTTTAGTGCTTTCTTAAAGTAGTTGGTGTGCAGCTCAAACCTGTGTCTGTCTTACTTTTTCATTCATTTTATGTCTTCTTTTCTCGTTTTTGTCTTTTTTCGTTAATAATTGAACTCTCAGAGTGGAGAAGTAAGCAAATAAGAATAAAAACAAAAAATCGAATTTCTAAAATAATTTTAGTGAGTTCTTCTAATTGACCTAAAGGTCGAGTCGTCATTGCTTTTAGGGAAAGCTTAATAATACGCACAACGCTTAGAGCAAATAATTCAGTACACTTGGTCAATATTAGGCTTTTTCCTGTTAAACGTTAAATTTTCAAGTTGTCCTTCCATTCTTTATCAAGTGGATACTTGCAACTATCTGCAAATGAAACTAAGTAACAGTATGCGTCATTGCCAAAATTTTCAGCCATGATGATTGGATGATGTACTACTTTACAAATATTTGTATTTCACTGTTTTTCTATGTTAAATAAACATTTCTGCAATAAACATCTCCATATAAATATTATGCGAGAAGCACCTTAAAATTTAAAAATAAACATATCTCTGTAAGTTTTACAGGTAGAATCGTGAAAATTAGTTTATAAATAGATGAGTGTAAAAGGAGCATTTCACTCATTGACACTTTTGCTCAATGGGGAACGTATAAAAATGTAATTTCCTTAACTTTTTATATTCAACTCCCACAGAAGCCGAAGTGTTTTCAAATAAATTCTTAACTTATTTGATGAAACTTTGTAATTGGAAGTATATGTCTAAATTCCGGATTCAGAATCAGCGCCAGAAAATTAGCCTAAAATCATTGGAATATCATTGGCAAAAAATCAGTGTTAACCAGTGTAATTAATTACCATGTAAAGCACATTTAGAAACAGAATACGCGTGGGCAAAAAGTTGCATCATAACTTTCCTCAGCTTTCCATCGTAATAAAAGACTGCAAATGAGAACGCACCTACTGACCAAGCAGTTATCGCATCTGGCTCATGATTCTAATGGTCATCGTACGGAAACGAGAGATTCCGGTACTCCGAAACCTCTGAGGCTATCAAAACATTTCAAACAAACAAAAACAAACGAAAACGAATATTCATTTCGAAGAAGACGGATTTAAAATTATAAAAAGCAGCAGCTACAGCTATTTCAGCAGAGCAAGAATACAGACAAAGGATAAATAAGAAAAAATTTATTATATCAATCACCACTTTCATTTAGAGATACATACAGACATCAGGCTTACACACAGCACACAGACAATAAAAGTAATACATGCATATATATGCACAATCTAGCTAGTAGATACAAATACAGTTAAATAAGAGCCTTGAATTTGAATCCGATTATAAAGAAGCGTGGCACAGTATTCAGCAGGATTGCATCAAACCCCCCCCCCCCCCTTTTTTTTGGGGGGGGGAAAAAAATATTTTAATTATTTGTCAATAAATAATGACTATGTAACGCGCATTTAAAAAGCGAAAAGGTGTGGAAAGAATGTTGTATCACTGCTGCCCTAGTTATTCCATGTGAATAAAAGACAACAATACACAACGCACCTACTGACCAAGCA
>BGPR01005018.1:31049-89120 GCA_013235015.1 Araneus ventricosus
ACTGACCAAGCAGCTGTCGCATCTGGCTCATAATTTTAATGATCAACATCCGGATGCGAGAGATGCCGGTACTCCGAAGCCTGTGTGGCTAGGAAAATGCGTCCCTTTTCTTTTGCGGGATGAACATTTATTTTAGTTTTTTATCAATAAATAATGATCAAGTAACGCGCATTTTAAAACAGCAGATTACAAGTATCGATAACTGACATACAATAACAAAAAAATGTTTCTTTGGCAGTTTTCTTACTGTTCCTAAAGTGTCTATGCAGTATTCTTCTTTGTTAATTAGTCCAGCCCAGTGGAGACGAAAAAAGTTTGTTCTGTACAGAGCAGTCAGTTCATCTCCAAATAAAAGTGAGTTATTTTTAGAGCCACAAATCGGTATAAACTAATAAAACAACATAAACCCTAATGTGGGTTGGAAAAAATTTCAGTCTGCTCTAGACACAGTTCTACAGTGAGAAATGATTCTGACACATTTTGCGTGAGGTTTGAGGTCCTTGGGCAGTCTCAACATTTCTTCAGAGGAATGGTGGTTCTACTTTGCTCGAGGTAGAGGAAAGAAGAGTCCAAGAATTAATTTGACGCAATCGAAGTAAAGATCGAATGAAGTGAAACACAGATTGGACCACAGTTTGAAGAATGGTATAACCAATGATCATCTTCTAGGTAGCAACCTCCCTCTGTTTGGACGTGTCATTCTGGCCCTTTTACTCACACAGTGGATCTCAGCAGTCCAGATCCCAGAATGAAGATATCTTGAAAAGAAAAATCGTTACAAAATTTGCAAGAACAAGCCAACTAAATAAATTGGTAATAGAAAGTATCGAAGGCGAATTATTATTGTAAATATGTTCAAAGAAGTAGCAACTACTTTTACAACATAAAGTTATTCTTGTCATTCGTTTCAATGCGTTGAAAGGCGATTCCAAATTTCAGAGTGATTCGAATTTTGTTCCAAAATAAAATCCTAATATAGAACGCTTAATTACTTTTTCCTGAAAATGGCACACAGTTTTTGGACACTTTTTATTTAATTTGACTTGTTTCATGTTTGTAAAAATAGAATTTCGTAATCGATTTTTGTACTCACTTCCTTGTGCCCTAAAATTTTGAAATTTATACACTTGTGTATTCTTGACGACAATACACTGTTTTAATATTTTCAGAATATTTATCTTATTTTTCAGTTAATAATTAACTAGTAAATTTTTCTGTTAAATACTTTAATGGCGAATTGAGTTTGAATTTGAGAAAAAAGTACTTTCAAGATTTTCTAGCAATTATAATGAATTATAATTTAAAATAAAGTAGCAGAAAATAATTATAATAAACTTTCTAGTTTTTAGTATACTAGTAAAAGTATAAATAAATACAAATTATATCATATGTTTACTCATAATTATAATTTAAAATCAAACCACAAATAAATGTTCAGTAGAAACGTTGGCGATCGATAGCAGTTTATGCAAATTCAGCCACTTCTGAATGGCACAGTCGTTTCTCTCGCTTGTATTGAACTCTCTTCCTCTGCGAAACAATAAGTCAGTTTATGTACTGACAGTATGTCTGTCTCTTTGTATGCCTAGGTGGCACATATTATCATCATGGTTTTAAAGAAATATGTGTTTTTAATAAATGGATTCGAATTCTTTTCCGTGCCTACAAAAACTTTTCCTGGTTGCAGTTTGAACGTTCGATATTAATAGGGCGCTTTCTCAATATATAAATACCTTTCTCGTGCAACACCAACTTTTGACGTGAAAACGTCTTTCCGCTTGTTACTGTGATAGTCGGTCGAACTTTCTTGTGTTACAAAATACCGTCAGATTTGAATCACTAATAACTACGAGACTAATAATGCGAAAAGAATGGTTGACCCCACAACGGATAGATCATATCTGTAAGAGTTTGTCGCATAGTATTTGTTTTGCCTGTGACGTCATCGTACCAGTGTAGGCGCATGCGCGTGATTGTTATGAATGAGCTTTATGTAAGGTTATAAATAAGTGTAGCGTGTTAACGCGTTTCTCTAGGAAGTTGATTCTGGCGTCATTTTAAAGACCTTGAGGAGTATTATTAGGATCCAAATTGAGACAATAAAAATATTTATCAGAATATAAGTAAAAATCGGTATTAAACTGAAAATTTCAAACTCAGCATGTTTTTTGATTATAACAGGCAGAGCTTTCTCTCGAATTGTACAAAACTTACAGAATACTTGACAATACGTAAAAGAAACATTGTATTAAAATTTGAATATTACAGGAAATACAAGCATTTGTACTAAATAAAGTTTTATTGCCCATACGCGAAATGTAGTTCTGTAACCACACTGTTTTCGGAGCTCGCCACCTAGCGGCCGTTGCAGAAAACGGCAAGTCCATGTTCTGGAGTCGACGAGTAAACATGGTGTTCTGCCCTGATGATTGTACATTTTATATGTCCTGAAGTGTATTGTCCTTCATTGTTTGTCCCTGTATGTTGTGTCCTTTGGTGTTTGATTAAATGTAATTAAATGAATCAAACCCGTTTCTTTGAATGTCTACTGTTATCCCTAGCAGGAATTAAATTATGGCGCCCAAAAGATTACAGTTCTATGTACTGTCAACAGATGGCGCCATCAAAAGATACTCGAAATAAAACATAAGAAAGGCGCTGCTCGGGTCCGCGCCGTAGATTTTTCGTGAAAACGTGGGGATAAATGCATAGAACAAGTGTTTCGTATTAATAAGTAATTTAATTTCCAACCTCTTTAATACAATATTTACACAGAGTAGTATAATGGTTACAGAATAGATAAATCAGAAGTTTATCGCATGTAGCAAGGGTCTATGGTATATTGTGATTTATGTAACCATTATACTACTCTGTGTAAATATTGTATTAAAGAGATAGATAATTAAATTACATATTAATACGAAACATTTGTTTCATCAATTTATCCCCATGTTTTTACGAAACATCTACGGCGCGGACCCGAACTGCGCCTTTCTTATGTTTTTTTAAAACTTTTTTAATGGGAAACGCAATTAAAAAATAGATGGTCCAAAGAATGGAGAGGGAGGGAATAATACAGGAAAGAAAGGAAAGAAAAAGGAATAAAGATTATTATAAGAAACAATTCCTTCAAATTATCTCAACCTATCCTGGTTCCTAACATTGCTGGAAGGCTCAAATAATTAAGAATTAACAAAATACAGGACTTTTACAATAAAAACTATCCTACTCAGAAGGACCCAGAGGTTCTATGGCTCCAAAAGAAGCAGAATTTTACGAGGGGATAGTGCAACGAATGCTCTCTGGGAAAACAAGGAAAAGGGAAAAGAAAAAATATATATATAATTACATTTTCGACAAAAGTGTTGAAAATTCAAAGTTTTCATTCTCCAGCGCCATTATTTAAGGCGACTCCAAGGGGATTTCCGACTTTTTTTTATTGCTGAAGATAAATTGAATAGTTCACTTGAGAGTTTTTTATATTTTTAGTTTAAGTAAAAACACTGCCGAAATTTTATTCTCAGCATAAAATCTATTTTCGTTCAAAATACCATTTTTAAACCAGTTTTTCTTTTTCCTCGGTTTCCACAGAGCGCATCACTTGTACTACATTCTAGCGAAATTCTACTTCGTTTGGAGCCATAGATGTTTGATTTTAATATCCTTGTATTTTACCCACCCATGCGAGAGACAATTGATGATCATTAGGAAAAGCAAGGGTCCCGAATCCAAACCGAAGATTATTCTTCTCTCGACTTGCATTTCTTTAATTGCTCAAGGTGGCTTTTTTTGCGTTTCGTAGGAAAGTGAAGAAACCGAATATGCATTTTGAACACCATCCTTTCGACTGCCTAGATCCAAAATTGGACAAAGATCTAAAATTTTGAATCCGAAATGGGATAAATATCTACAGTTTTGGTGTCTAGACAACATACAGAATCTCATTTATCTAACTAGTGGCGTTTTTCAGTTATCGCATTTGTAAGCTCACGAATAGACGGACCGACAGACAGTCAACCCGTTGAAGGATTTGGTCCGAAATTTGGATTAAATAAACAATTCTAGCCTTTAAAACCACACACCAAATCCATTTGGCTTACTTGGATTAAATAAACAATTCTAGCCTTTAAAACCACACACCAAATCCATTTGGCTTACTGCATTTTAGAGTAACCTACTTCACATGCACACGGACGGGCAGATAGACTTTTCGTGGACAGATTTCATCCAAAATTTCATAGATTTCTACAATTTTTGCGTAAATGCCAAACACCATTTTTCTACCTTGTTTAGTTTAAGGGTTATTGAGTTTGCAGACCAACTAACCAACAGACAGAGAGACATAATTCCAGAAATGACTTTTTTCCAGACACTGAAGACTAATGAAAATCTCCAGGTTAAATTCTTTGATGATTACAATACTTTCACTTTGCATAATTCGTATATGAGAAAACAAAAATTGATAGAAATTAAAGGGAAATTAAAGTGAGAGGGATTAAGTAAAGGGAGGTCCAAAAAAAAGTGTCGAAATCAGATTGTTTTTCATTAATTTTGAAATTTCTCTTGATCTCTTTATTATAGCAATAAGTACTCAACTTCTTAAGAGAAGTAAATTTTATTTCATCTTCTGTAACTTCCTATCACAGATTCCTTTCAAAGTTGTCAAAAATTGCAAAAAATTTTCGAAATTACTACAATTTTTAGTTCTTAATCCACGCCATAATCTTCACATATTATTTAGTCGATGAAATGCAACAGGTGAATATATATGCACAATAAAATGTCATCTAGATCTAAAAAATATCAAATTTAATTACTTTCTTTGTTTAGGGTAACACTTGAAAAACTAATCTCCGAAACTTAATAGTTCACAACGTAGAATATATAATTAGTTCAGACGCAACATACAGACATAATACATAAAGTAACAGAAATTAAAACAACTTTAAGAAAAGATTTCAGCTACCAGGACATTAAAGTAGTGGAACAAAGATATCAAGGGAGGTGGGACTCACATATGGTGGCAGATTATTGCTAGAGACTCCAACGCGAATCTTCCATTGTACGTAAAAGGAAATCATATAAAAGCTTTTCCATGAATTAATTGATGAACTTATTAACCATGAACTTATTTAATTTTCAATTTATTGAACTTAATGCAATATCATCACGTATTTTTACTATACCATTCTGATCCATCTAGTTTATTTGTTGAAATTTACTTTTTTATTTAATTCATTAATATTGTTTTGAATTTTATTCTTTAGAATACATTTAACACAGATTTTATGTGATTTCTGTATAGATTTATCTTCTGATTTATATGATGATTGCTGTTTAGGATTAAGTGTATTTAATTCATTCACTTAATTTTAGTATTGATTTATATATTTGGCAGTTTCAATACGAACTGAGTAGTGCATACATAAAACTATTACAATTTAATTTTCACTTTATCTCAAAAATTACAGCCAATCTGACGAAAATGCAAATTTGGAATCAACACCACGAATTTATCCTACAATCACTGGAATATCACTGACAAAAAGTCCGTGTCGCGCAGTGATATCGAAGAGCTTTTTAACCTCTTCTTTGTTGGATATATTTTTTCGAATCTCCGACAAAATGATTATGTTTTCCATTCAAGGCGGAAAATCTAACCGCGAAAACATGAAGAAAGTAGGACTATTTGCGCCATCTCTTAGCGATATTTAGAATTACAAAATAATAATCGCGAAATATAACGAGACGCGGAGGTAGCGACGAATTGAATTTAAACGACGCAATATTTCTCTTCGTCGCATGATATGCGACGTCAACGAAGAAGGGGTTAAAGAATTCATGAATAATAATTCCCAACATTCTTTTATTACTGCTACAAATGCTTCCAAATCACTGAATGTTACTTCAATTACTGGAGTTGCTAATCGGAACTCATTAGTGTTCCGGATCCATCCTATTAATTCCATATTTACGGGTGAAGCTCTCTCAATCTGCCAAGAAATTGACGACCTAATGATTTTGACCGACAGTTTATGTGCCTCACAAGCATGAAATATTTTTCCATAAAATCCCCAAAGAATATTCATGGATTGTACGATAAAATAATACAATCAAGATTAGGGCAAAGTTGAATTTAAAAAAATCATACTCATTTGGACCTCAAGTCACACAAACATTTTTTTTTTTTGGAATGAAAAGGCTGAATTTTTCGTAAAAAGAACAACGATTCAACTCCTTACTTAGATTGCATTGCAGCGAAAGATATCATCTCACAATATCCAAAAAAAAAAATAATAATCATCTCCTGTTAAAATCCAATTGAAGCATTCAGAAATCAAAAATATCAAGAATCTCTGGGGGATATGTTATCAATTACCGCTCTGTCGTTATGGTTGAAAGATAGAGGAGAAGACATCGCTATTTCACGCATTCATACCCGTATATTCATCTCTCCTCTCAAGTAACCTTGCATCACTCCATCCCTTTTACATAAATTCGGTTTATACACTAAACCATTATGCCAGATATGCAATTAAGACAACGATATTGAAAAGATTTTTCTGAACTGTGACCAAAATAATATTCACAGAGTGAATCTCTGAGAAAAACTTCATTCTTCTTCAGGCTCTCCATGTAACTAAAAATTCTCTAAAGCATCACTAGGAATCAATAGCATTTACGAGCCTTTCTTCAGGCACTGAAATATATCAGTATTTATTAACTGCAACAGTTTGGAAGTAGGGAAAAGGATACGAGAACAATAAATTTATCAATCTCATATCACGCAATGTATTCAAAATAAAATCAATTGGAAATAAAACGCTAGTCAAACGCATCTTTTTTAAGCAACTTCAATTTTCATATAAGAAAATATTACAAATTCGCCTTGTAAGGGAAAAAATCTTTCGAAATTTAATATTTGAAGCTTACAGTTGCCGGATTTCAAAGAATTAAGGAACTTTCAATAATTCTGATAGAAACATTTCATGGTAAATTTAATTAAAGACGATTGTTTATAGAAAATATTTATAACTAACCTATAATGAACAGAAGATCATAAACGTCAAAAAGATGCTCCAAGGAGATTTTCTTTTGAATTCATCAGAAACAATAATAATTTTCTACAGAATTTCTCAAGATGGCGGAGAAAAGGCGCTTTTCTAGAATACATCTTAGTAATAATGATTTTGTAGATTGTTTAGAATTATGTAAAAGAACATTGTTTAAAACCGTATCTCTAAAATGATTTGGAACAATAGATTTTCCACTTCTAACAACACTACATTTTATCGCAATTAACAATTTAATTTTTAATAGTGCTTACAATTGTTAAAGCTTTGTGTACTCTTTTTACTTTCTCGTATACGAAGTATACAAAGAGAAAGTATTGTAATCGTCAAAAAAATTCGAACTCGAAATTTCGACGAATCTCCACGTTTTGGACCTCCCTGAATCCGAAAAACACAATTTTGGAATTATGTCTGTCTGTGTGTGTGTCTGTCTGTGAATACGATAACTCGAAAACTATTAGAGCTACGGTGATGAAATTTGGTATGTGGTCCTTAAACTTAATTTGTAGGTTTCTATCAAATTTTGGACAAAATCCGTCAACGGGAAGTCTGTCTATCTGTATGTCCGCTGTCATGTGAACACTATAACTCAAAAACTTGAATAGCTAGATGGATAAAATTTGGTACACAGTTTCATTGTCATGAATGTAGGTCCGTATAAAATTTTGGGCCAAATCCGTCAAAAAGAGGCGTTCAAATTGCATATTCAATTTCTTTTAATACGATTCTCATGCGCATGCGTACTGGTAGTAATCTGTTATTGTTGTAAATTTTATTTACAACAATAAATAATGTTTTCAAACTTAAATTGTAACAATTTTTTATTGTTGTAAATAAAATTCAAACCGATCTTATTATTTCAGCAAATCTTTTATTTTCTCGCTTTTGCAACTGTTAAGGTTGTGGTAGTATAAAATGTTTTCTTGGGAATTCAATTCCAAAGCAGAATTTTCGCTTTAGTATTCATTGCATTGCCTATTTTATCGCACCTGCTTCAAAGTAACATTTTTTTGAAACGTGGCAACAGATATTTGATTTCAGGTTTGTTTGTTTGTTTCACTTTCTCGTATACGAAGTATACAAAGAGAAATTATTGTAATCGTCAAAAAAATTCGAACTCGAAATTTTGACGAATCTCCACTTAGAAAGTGTACGAGAAAGTTTAGGGGAGATTACCCCCGCTGGTTTGAAACGGGGATTGATAGAATAAGCTAATTTTAGAAAATTGAAGCCATCTAACCAACAGAAAACTTAGACATAAAAAAAAGTTGGCAAACTTCTGATTTCTAATTCAGTTAAAATAATGACATTATTTTGGATGCAAATCGAGTTAATTAACATCGGCATAAATTCAGCCATTATATGAAGTCAACAATATTAAACTTGTGGCCATATAAATTTACAAAAAAAATTGAACTTTTTTTTTGTTGTTGTTATTTCGGTTGCGAAATGCCTTTTCCTCGATGATTAATTTTTAAAAACATTGGATTATTGAAAATTCGGTCAGCAAATATTCTAAAAAAGAGAATGTAAAATAAACGAATTCATGTTTGCATTTTCAGATGTAATATATCAGTAAAATGTCATTTAAGGGGGAAATTTAGAAAAATCTAGGCTGATAATTACAGGGAACGAATAGAAAAAATGCTCACATACATTGCCAAACGTTTGAACTAAAAATGTTTTTATTCGAAAACATTAATTTAGTTAGAAAATGCTATGTTATACTGACCATCGAGGTTATAAATATAGATCACTTACTTTTTTATTAAAAAACAAACAAACTTTCAATACTTAATATACTTCGAGATTCTACTTCTTTTCATTGCATTGACCTTGAATTTGGTGTTTTCTTGCTTAATAAACTATTGGTAAGATTTGGCGGTTTTTGTCCGTGGTTCGGTTAAAGTATCCAAGATTATATAAATCAGGGAAACAGTTAAAATTTTTGAATTTGTAAATAGTTACATAGTCTTTGCCATCTACTGACTTGAAAAATAAAATAATTTTGTTCCTGATTTTACCACTGAGCCGGAGTTCAAAATTTACCAAATTTGTTAGAAATTCTAACAGGCAGAATCCTCTTCCTTCCATATTCTAGCGCGCGTAATCGAGGAGATATTAGAAAATTCCTTAACATTTTAGGGTACTTTTCCGTTAGCCGGGCGCAAATGTCGCCAATTGTGAACCAAACGCGAGCCAAGTCGCCAAGAGAATGGTTGTAAGAAATTTGGCGGAATTCTACATTATTTGGCGATTTTTCGCTTGCGCCCGGCTAACGGAAATGTACCCATTTTAGTTTTTTGCGAGTTCATGGACTTATGGGGTCGTTCCGTATCTGCTAGAATGATTTGGATTATAACAATAACGACAAAATATGTTGTGATTCTTAAACCTAACCATAATGAATTTAAGACTCGTATGTAATTCAAGCAGTGGCAGCGAATAAGGGGGGCTTGCTTCCCTACTCTTCTGGGGAAAATTAAATTTTTATTTCTTTTTAGCTGTTTAAAACTAGGAATTATAAAAAAACAATAGTATTCGGGGAAGCCAGCAAATTTCGTGATTTACCACCTATACTCCCGGGTACTTTAAATATCAGTAACTTTATTGCCCCCTCACTTTTTTCACCCAATCGCCGCTACTGAATTCAAGATCAAATTCGATCTCTAGTCAAATAATGGTATTAATTAAAAAAAGAGTTTGAGGTTTTATTTCTTTTAAATTATTTTTCTTGGAATTGAATTAAGATATTCGACGTTATTGATTATATTATGTATCTCCTTATTAACCAAGTCGTTTGCACCTTTTAAAAGACAACTGTAAAAGGGGAGTTTTGGAGAAAATATCTCATTTCTATTGAAACATTTCAGTGGAACATTTGCTCTCAGAAAAAATGTTGGTGTTTTGTCAAATATCTTCTTAAAAGTAATTTGATATTCGTAAACGGTACTTTTCCGTTAGCCGGGCGCAGGCGAAAAATCGCCAAATAATGTAGAATTCCGCCAAATTTTGGCGACATTTGCGCCCGCCAGCTTGGCTCGCAATTGGCGACATTTGCGCCCGGCGACTTGGCTCGCGTTTGGTTCACAATTGGCGATATTTGCGCCCGGCTAACGGAAAAGTACCTCGTAAACTAAATGAGAGCGCTTGAAACTAAGAATGCTGTATGCTAATTCACAGAAAGTCGCCTCATCGCCAACACCGTGTGAAGAATTAATTGCAAAGCCAATAAAATTTAGAATAAATAACATCCGTATTGTTTCTTTCCTCTGTTTTGGCGATGAGCGACTTAATAAGGCCTTGGCATACTTAATATACATATTCGATTTAAATATCGAATTCGTTAAGAGGTCACTTTGTTACATTAGCAGCCCATATTTTTCCTTGGCGCTGTGGTGTCAATGGGGTAACTTAGTGTACTCTGGCGAAACAGAACAACAGGATTCAATTAAATGAGGACTAATTTGGGGTGAAACCTGAAAGCAGGTGTTACATTATTCATTGGCGATGATGTCGGTCCTAGCTATCTATGTGCACTCAATTGTAAGGCTCGAAAACTTTGCTTTTCGTATCAACCTTATTTGGTAAAAAATTGAGCACATATCCAGAATCAGCCGAAAAAGTCCAAATTTTTGAACATTTGCTCCGGATTCATTCTGATTTCTAACGATTAGTAAGTAGCTAATATTAATCAAAGAACTTTCTCTTGTGTTAAAACCATATGGCGCATTTTGTGCTTCACAGTAGAGCAATACACAGAAGTTACGCCATAAGACTGACAAAGTGCGCGTAAGTCGCATTAGAGTAGATTGTGTTGGCATGTCGTGAGTGTAAATTGCAGAGTAACGCAGATACCAGGCAGTTTAAAATACAGAAAAGCTTTAATCCAGTTTACTTAAAAAATAAATACATGCTGCTGTCTTGCAGCTTACACACTCACTGACAGCCATCCATTCGACTGACTATACTGCCCCTTAAAAACACAAATGAACAATATATATAGATTGTAACAACCAATCAACTTAGACTAGTGCCGTAACTTCGGCTACGTCACGAAATAAACCAATGAGATGCGTTTCATTCAGTGACTGAACAAGTTCATTTGAATTCCAACAGATTGGGGGGACTCCCCAACTTACTCTAGTCTAGCTTTGCACATAAATACATGCAAATTTTAATTAATATCTGGTAGTAGCTAGGCAAACAGATGTTAGGACAGATAGTATATAATGGAAAATGCAGTTGTTAAATATATTCATACACTAAAGCACATATTAAAACAAAAGTGTTGCACAAAATAGATATATTTCGGTGTTGATACTAAAATAATATATACGCCCTGCTTATATATGAAATCATATAAATCGGGGGCGTAATTTACATCCCCTGTAAGGAAAAACATTTTTAATATAAATGCTCAAGCATAGACCTGCTGCAGACCGTGGATGTGAAAATTAGAAATGATACAAAGATTACGCGACTCAGATTGTTGTTGGATAATGGTAGTATGCGTTCGTTTGTGGACAAGGACATCGCGTGTAAATTAAAACTCCCTGTGATCCGAAAGGAAAGTCTATCAATTTTTATATTCGGAAATAAGAGTCCTATTAAGAAGACTTTTTATGTGTTTAAGATAAAATTGGAAAATCGAGAAAAACCAGATTTCACTGTGGAGAAAGAGGCTGTCGTGACAGAGCAGATTTCGGGTTCCGATCTGCCCCCTTCTAACTTAAAGGCAGAAATTGTACAAAAATATCTGGATGGTTTCCGACTTGCTGATTCGTGTTCTAAAGGGAAAGTTGCTGTTTTGATTGGCGCAGATTGTTATCATGGTATTGTATTGGGAGGAATAAAGCGTTTGAAAGGACAACTAGTAGCTACCGAAATAATTTTCGGATGGTGCTTAATCGGAAGAGATAGTGATGTTCGTGACGTCTCTGTTTTTTAAATGTAATAATTGAGGAAGATTTAATAACTGGTCTAATGTAGAGGTTTTGGGAGCTAGAGAGCTTGGGCATTGTCGAAAATGAATTGCCTGACCCTACTAATGACAGTGTGCTACAGTTTCGAATCGGAGATTGAATATGAAAATTCGCGTTATAGGGTAATATTACCGTTTAAATAGGATAAGAAATATATTTTAAGCGATAATAAAAAGGTTGCGGAACGACGATTTCAGAGACTTAGACGGCCGGTACAGTTCTTAAATTTCGCGAAAGCCGACTCGATTTTGCAGGTAAACTTTAAAGAAATTATTGCCGCTGGTTCAAGTATATCTTCCCTAATGAAAGAATATCAGGATTTGCTGGTGAAACAACTTTGGTCTAAGTGGAAGGTTAGGCTATATTAACGTCCCGGTTTTGAAGCAACAGGAGGGCTATTTAGGGACGGACCTCGCAATTTTGAACCGCGGTCAGATGACAAAGGCGACACCTGAGCTGGCACCCCCGTCTCCAACATTCCGCGCCACACCAACGGGAGGACGTTTGGCCGCTACGTATGATTTAGCGTGCAACAGGCAACATACACGGCGGATCTTCAGTGGAATCAGGTTTCGAACCTGCGGCCCTCCGGTCCCGAGGTCGAGACTTAACACTAGGCCACCGCGGCCTTGGTCTAAGTGGAAGAAACAATATATAATGGATCTTCTAAATGCTCATGCACTGAAGAACCCCAATCCGCAGCAGAATATAAAGATTCACGATGTCGTTCTCCTCGAGGGTGACAATAAGAGTAAACTTTTGTGGAGGCTTGGACGGGTGATTCAGGTTTTCCCAGACCGTGACGGTGGAATTCGATCTTGTTTACTCAAGACTTCAGATGAAACTTTGAAGAGACCAGTACAATTGTTATATCCTTTGGAACTTTAAAATTTGCAAATTTCCTTTACCATAATTTTAACTTTCTATTAATTGATTTTTCTCAATTTAGTTCATTAATATAAGTGTTATTAATATAATTGTTCGTGTGTGTTTTATTGTAGTTTAAATTATTCATTGGATTGTGCCTAGACGAATTGGAATGTATTTTTGTACTGTGGTTTTTGAATTCTGTTAAGATTTCAGGTGGGGAGTGTGTGGAAAGTATTTGATATTATAGATGGCGCTCTTGCGTCACTGGGTGACGTCAATGGCGATATTGTATATATTTGGATACTTCCCAGTACTCACGTCGGCTCTTTCGCCACGGACTTCACCTCAGCCTTCAGTCTGCAGCGGATCCAGTTATTGCGCTTTCTGGAATTGGCATGTGTGCCAAGTGAACGCGTGAATGTTGGTTTTAGCTTGTTGTAAATAAAAGGCATGTTTGTTATATTGGAGGCTCCAGCGTCTTCTTTGAGATAGTATCTGTCCTTACCTTTCGCGAGACAAGCAGAAGTAATACGTTATCGAAACTCCTGCAATTTTGGAGGAAAGGTCAAATACACCTGCTGTTTGATTTATTCTCTCAGGAAAAAGTATAATGGGGTCATTTTTTTGTCCCAAAAATAACATTTTCTCCTTTTGTCCGTGTCTTGTGGCGTTACAATTTCGGAAAATGCGAACAAACAAATGTGCATTTTAAGCGTTCTACTCTTTGTATTAATGTGTGCAAGGAGTCTTTTTGTACTAAACTGATAACGCTCTACAATTTTTTTATTGACATTCCCCCTTGTTTTGTACCGTTTTTGATATAGGAACGCTAACTTCGAGTTTGCCACCAGGTGGCGCTGTAAGGGGTCTCATCGCATAGCGCATAGACGTTTTACTATATCCAGACACTACATTCATGACTCTAGTTGCCGTCGTTCTGAAGGTAAGAGGGGTTTTAAGTGGGAACCCTGCATGTCCCTATTAGCTCAAAGATAGTTTACGATATGCTTCGGTTTTCAGTATCAGGACGATATGCCGCAATATTTTACAGCATCTTGTGCTATTTGAGATGCGTTTCGGTATTCTGAATTCTGTTCAAATTCCAAACAAGTTCGAATTTTTGACAAAATTAGTCAACGGGAAGGAGAATTCCAAAGCACACTTCATATTCGACGAAATCTAACATAAAATGTGTATATTGTGGAAATACAGGGAAAAAGTTGAGTTTTTTCGAATTCCGAACACAACATCGGAACAAAACATTCTGGAATTCGGAATGTTTTGTTGTTCGGTTATCTTCAAAATGATTAAATTAACTTTTTACGAAATACACTTTCAAGTAGGAAAACAGTTGTTTAAAAGAATTGCATCATCCATTTTTCTCAACTCAGTCCTAAACAAGTATACTTAAATTCTAACCATCTGTATACTTTATAGCAATAAAATGAGGCAAAATTAATGCTTTCAAATACATGTTAGCGAATGCTGAAAGCAGGGAAAGATTAAGCTCTGTAAGGGCCCTTAGGCAATGCAGTTTTGGGGGCCCCCTTTTTCTCTCCCCAAATTCCAAAACCAGATATTTTTGTATTAATTTTAATTTAATCTCTATATAAACATTTTTCAGTAATAAATTTTGAAGAGCTGAAACAGTAAAATATTTTTAATTGCGAATCTCTTTCAAGAGAGTGGATTTCAGTGTATCGAGTATAAAAATTGCAAAATTAAAAATTGATTTTATACAAAATAGTAAAAAACAATCACAAAATTTTTTAACACATTTTAAATACTATTTAATTATATAGGATCTGGTATTTTTCAAATTATAAAGCAACATATTATTTTCTTAATTTATAAAACATATTATAAACAAACATATTATAACAATACTAACAATGTTTAAAACTTGCAAAGGGTAATTAATTAAGAATGCTGTTAGAAAAATGTTCCAAAATATTAAGGACATTTGATTTTAATTTGAATAAGTTCGAGTGCGCGGCCTTTGTTAATTAATTGAAAACACAAAATTAAATTATTCTGAAAGTACTGCAGAAAGAAAAAAATCTCAAGGCCTCGGGGCCCATAGGTTATCTTAAGACTCGATTTAACTTAATAACATTTTCAGACTTTATTTTTGATATTTTATTTTATTACATCGCCTATTTAATAATCCTGCCCTGGTTGAAAGCGATAAATAACAATAAAGAATTTCATTCCAGCAAGAGTTTCAGTTTTCAACATATAGATGGCGCGCCTTCTGCAGAATGGGATTTACTCTATAGAGCAATGTTCCTAAACCTTCATTTCCTCCTACTACTTAACGAGGTTTTTTTTTTAATTTTTATTTTTGAGTGCTCCCTATTAATATGTCCCCCCCAACCATTCCTCCGATCAAAGAAGTTTTCATTAATATTGTTAAGAGCATAGGTTACCTTATAAGACTGGATTTAACTTAATAACGTTTGTATGCTTTACTTTTGATATGATATTTTATTCCATTTTTACTTTCTCGTATACGAAGTATACAAAAAAAAGCATTTGTAATTGTCAAAAAATTGATAAATTTCCGCGTTTTACATATCTCCGAGTCCGATAAACACAATTTTGGAATCATGTCTGCCTGTCTGTGATTAGGAGAAACTAGGAATACTTGATCATACATGATTTTCTCAGATTGTAAGATCATTGGTAATTTGTGTGCCATCCTTATTGACTTTTGGTCATATGGTCTGTTGGAGGGTATTTTCATACCAATCTGAAAAGGTAATATGTTTGGGGGTCCAAAATAAATTTTCACTTTTACATTCCTCAGTTGATTAGAATTTTGCAGTGGAACCTCGCTCATCGTTCCAGAAGCTTACTCGTAATGCGAAACGCTCGTTAAGCGAAACAATTTTTCTCATATAAATTAATGTAAAATACGATAATGCGTTCCATACCGAAAAAAATACTCGAAAAATTTTATGAATAGCGTTTATTCAAAAAAAATTATGTATATGTATATAAGATTGTCAAGTAACTGAATCATCTTCATCTTTTATTTTATAGCAGAATCAACCAACATGGAATGCGGATACGATTTGCAGAAAAAAAAAAATCGAATTAATAGCTTTATTATTTATGACACCTACTAAAATCAGCAGGCTTGAGTTCAATTTTTTATTTAGAAATTTTACTAATTTTTCGCAGTGTTTTAAAGAGTTGTTGCTTTTCTATATGAATTATGATACGTACCTAATTCTTTTTTAGTAGGACGCTGTCTAGAGACATTTGATTTTGCCGACGCTTAAAAATTTGACGAAAATACGACACAGGGTTATGATAAAATAAATTTGTATACAAATTATACTGTACTATAGCAAATACTATAGTACGCATAGCCACTGTCTTATTAGGGTAATGCTTCTCAATGTACGATGCAAGTACCCAAGCAGTTTCCTATGCTTTCAGCATTTCTCTTAATTGCGATAGAAGATTTTTGCCTCTACCTTCTCTGACAAATTCTCCTCTATAACTTCTTGCTGTGAAACACAATGCAACTCCATAAGCTCATTGGTGGTCAGCTCTTAGTTGTGCTCTTCCACAAGCTCATCGATAGCATTATTATCCACCTGCAGTTCCCTGATCTTGGCCAAAGACACAATCTCGTAGGCTCCACAGGGTACTGTCTCAGACTCCTCAATGCCACATTCGACAACACTCTCCGGCTAAAGCTTCTTCCAAGCAGAAGTGAGATTCTCTCGGTCACCCACTTCTCATGCATTTTCGATCATTTTAAAATGATGAGAAAACGATGTGAAGTGATATTTCTAATATTTGCTATGAGTAAGGTTGGTCCCTAGACACCATGTTTGATAAGAAGCCATCACTAGACACCATGTTTGATAAAAAGCAATCACTAGACACCATGTTTGATAAGAAGCCATCACTTATCATGTGTGATAAGAAGCCATCACTAAACACTATGTTTGATAAGAAGCCATCACTAGACATCATGTGTGATAAGAATTAAAGGCTAAAGTCTCCGTGGATATGACATTAGCAAGCGCAAGATAAGGGACTTCCCCTCTTCTCGTCACTCGTTATACGAAACGTCGCTCGTTAAGCGAGTCATTTTTTTTTTTTTTACTATTTATTTTGCTCATTCTGCGAATTACTTGTTATGAGAGGTGTCCGTTAAGCGAGGTTCCTCTGTTCTCTTGAAAATATGATGAATTAGACTATTTCTGGGTTTTAAACCTACTTCGAGCTATAATTTTATATACGATGCTATGCAGCATCATAATTCTAAGTGATTTAATTTTTAGATTATTTACCATACTAGCACAAGATGCTCTACAATATTCATACGATATCTTTTTGATGTTGTGCGGCACTTAGAATATCGTAGCAACAACGTGGAGATATCGCAAAATGTCTTGTGCTAATGGGGTAGAAAAAGTCAAGTTAAGGATAATTGACCCTAGCCAGATAGGGACACATGACCCTACCAAAAAATTACTGTAGCTTCGATGTCATGTCTGGTGCGATGGGGTTTCTCGATAAAATGACAACTTAAAAATAGAGAATAATTATTTAAAAATAGTTTTAAGTAATTATTTAATTAATAAAACTTCTTTTTAATGTGAAAATAATTCTTTTTTGGTAAGAAGTTTTAGAAAAGAATTGAAAATTATTTATTCCATTTTTTTCCTCACTTGCAAATAAACGATTTTAAATCCTTTATTGTTTTAATAAAAAACTTTTGCTCGAACTGTTTTTCATGACGAACCGAATAAGCCTATTAAGCTTTTCGAAGTTCTTGTTTTGTGCAACATTTTTTTAGATCTTTTCTTTTCATTCTGTTCTATTCTAATTTTCCAAACCCGGCAATTCTTTTATGTGTTAGTGAAGTTGCTAAGTAATCAATAATTTCTAGAATTTTTATTATAATTGTATATCAATAATTTAATTTTTTATTTAATTTTGAAGTATGTTAATTAAATTCAATAATTATATTTACTTTAATGACTAGACTAATTCAAGTTATTAACTAGATTTTAATTAATAACAATTTCGTTTTATAGTTGTCATGTTATTTCATTTTTAATATTAGTTTCATTAATATTTTTTGATAATTAAGACACTTTCAATTCAGTAGTTTCAACCTAGTATCTGAATTTCACATACATACAATTTATCGAAAGAATTTAAGTAGCCTTTGCATGTAAGGTCGAGTCCGTAGCTTAGGGTCAAGTGTCCTTAAGGTTAGGGAAACTTGACTCTAGGGGTTTCATGAAATATTTTTATTTTATGATTAAATTAGATATCAAATTAATATAAGTACATTTCTCACTCTTAAAAACACATCCTTTTATGATGATAACAATCAAAATATTCGAGAAATATAAGAAAAAATAAAATTAGGCTCAAACATCCCTAGTTTCCCCTACTATAACTAAAAAACAGTTTTATCTACATTTGTTGTGTGGTCTCTACACCAAACTTGTAGATTTTTAGCAATTTTTGGTAAAAAATTCGTCATTGGGAAGTCTATCTCTGTTCAAGTGAACACATGAAAAGCACAGTTCTTTCCTCGGAATTGTAGATCCAAAAGTTTACTACTTGGGAAAGGTCCAACATGGAAAAAAAAATATTTGTTTAAATGGTTTATTTCAAGAAGACGCAAAGCAAATTAAAATTATTTATTTTGGCATTCATTTTACAATTTGATTCAGCACAGGTGAAACAGGTCAGTCAGTTTTATTTTTCTGTCGTATATGACACACCTATCGTACGGCAAACAAAATATAAGATCATTTTTGAAAATATTTGCAGACATTGTGTCGTCGGATTTTGCAGTGTTATTATCGATGTTCTATTTTACTAGTTGACATAAATTTTCTTACGCATGATTCTTGGAAGCCAACAGAATTCCATCCAGAACGAATAAAATTTAGTCTTCACTTTTGTAGTGAAATCTCCTGTAATTGACAGAAAGGGTTTTTCATTTATTAAGAGTCAGAATTAGCGAGTGAATAGAAATGTACATAATATTTTCCTAAATTAGAAAGACACGACAAACCTAATTTTTCAGGAATTTTTTTCGTACTAAAAATAGGTTACAATAATCAGACTTATAAATAAATAAGTGGACTTCTGAATAAACGTTGAATAGCAGAACTGAAATATATCTTTCTTATGTGATGAAAAAAAAATGACGACAAATGTATGTCATGTTCCTATGGCACAATTATCTGTCTGTTATCCGTAGCGCCGAGTGGTTATCTACTCAAAAAATGTCAAAATTTATGTTAACAGAGGACAAATAAGCAAGTTTTTTGTTTATATGGAGAGAAAATGTATTGTTAGCACAATCCGAGATCTCACCGAAATCTCTGTTAAAAGTAATAAATGTTTCACTCTTGGAAAAGCGAAACTGTTCAAAATGTTAATTCAGAATAACAATCATATAGAAAACAGTTTGCATCAAAAATAACACCGTTTTTACCGAAATAGTTTTATCCCCAAAATTGTAGATCCGCATCAAATTTGGACTAGGGATGGCGGTTATTGCGAAAATAACCGGTTTTCGGTTATTCATTATTATTTTTCGGTTTATATTATTTTTTTTTTCATTTCCGGTTTGATCTAGAGGTTATAACCGTTCAAAATAACCGGTTTTTGAAATTATCAGATTTCGCGGAGTTTTTTTATGAAAAAACAAACGCCGTTTGTAGACAATTTTTTTTTATTAATATTGTTTTCAAAAGAAATCAATCTATTGGCCAATATTTATCTGTTCATACAGAATCTTACAGTAATCCGCCAACCAACAGACGCCTCGAGGAAGCGCTTGTCGTTGATTACCTAACATGATGAAATTCAAAGCTTCATAACTTGGTAAACTTGAGTCTAATCGAACCTAAAATCGAGCCTATCTTCCGATCTGGTTTTTTTACCCGGTTATTATATTTTTAAAAAAATAACCAATTATAACCGGGACAGAAAAATAACCGAAAAAAAAACAGTTAACCAAAACAAAACAAAAAATCCCATCCCTAATTTGGACCAAATTCGTCGATGGAACGTCTGTCTGTTGGCCTGTATGTCCGCTTCCATGTGAACACGATAACTCCAAAACGCAATGACTTCTATAAATGAAATTTGCTATGTGGTCTTCCAACCTTAATTGTAGATTTGTATCAAATTTTGGTTTTAATCGGTCGAAAAAATGGCATTCAAAATGCATATTCATTTTTCTTCATCATTCTAAGATGCGTAAAACGCGCTATACGTATTGGCGCCCACTTGGCGTATTTTAGTCCCGCTTGTAGAGTCTTCCTTTCGCCTTGCTTTTATCTCCGAGGGCAATATAAATCTGAGTACTCGGGGCAGTCCGTGCCTTGCCGAAGGTCCGCAATTTTTATGAATGAGAGGGATGACACCTTTTCTAAAGTGTATACGAGAGAGTATAGGGGAGACCACTCCCGCCGCTTGAAAATTCCAAATACACATTTTATTTACGCAGACGCATCACCAATTTATTTTTACATCGTATAGAACAGGGGCTACCAAACTTTTTTCCTCGCGTACCCCTTGATTATTCTTTTTGTTTTCGCGTACCCCCTACTCAGTGGCGGCTCATCAGCTCAGAAACAAGCAGTGCTGCAAAAGTTGTATAGACGGAAATTGTAGTCAATTTTGTGCTGATTATTTTGGTACATAATGATGATATACTAAAAATTGATAGTTTTTGAGTTATAAGCAAAAAACTGGGGAAAAATTTTTTTTCATGGGTTTTGGCTATAACTAAAATTCCAACAAAAATTATTGGTGTCAAACCTCAGATTCGTAATCAGTACCCGAAAAAATATAAAGAAGCAAAAAAAAAAAAATTACAACTCCTCCAGAATTGGATTTTAAAAAAACCACTTAACTACTAAGAAAAAGCGAAAAAAAAAGCCAAATGAGGAAGTCGCGCCAATCGTGAGCTGGGAAAAATGCAGCTCAAGTGAATGCAATTTTAAGCAGAGAAAGGGTTGCTTTCTCCCGCTTCGCGTTGATCATTGCGTTAATTTTGGATCCTGAGGAGGGGTAAAACTTTCTGCAGCGCTGGTCTGTGTCTCGCTTAATTCTTGATTGATTTTCCGTCGTCCTTTTACATTCTTTTATTCCTTTTTTGCCATTTTCGTTGATCACCGAATCCTCAAAGTGGAAAAATAAGCCAAAAACGGAAATACAATCTTTTAAATTAATTTTAGGGGGGATTGCAGCTCTTATGGACGAGCCGCCACTGCCCCTACTGTCAAATCCAACTGCTCCCTCCACTTACCGTCTATGCGAAGAAATTTTTAATCAATAATGTTAAGGTTAGCTTAAAAGTGAACCGACTCGAACTAATAACATTTGCAGACCTTATTTCTTGATTGTACATTTTATTCCATTTTTGCACTAGTATTAGTTCCACGCCAAAGCAAATGAAACCAGTATTGTATTTTTTCATTTTAAGTTATAAGGATAGCTAAAAATTGCACTTCGTAATAATCAACTACGCGAGTGGTACAGTTATTAAATAGCAAGTATTCACTTGGGAAAACAAAATTCTCTAACTTTTTTTTATCTATGTTTTCTTCTTTCTGCCATTAACAACTTTGATTTCGCGTACCCCAAAATGGTCTTACGCGTACCCCCAGGGGTGCGCGTACCACAGGTTGGAAACCTCTAATAGAAAACATTAAACTTCTCTTCCTTCTCAGGAGAAATCCCATTCGCTGGGATTACTTTCAAAACTGACTCAACGTAAATGCCAGGTGCGAAGTTTTCAAACAACATGTATAAATATAGCAATCGCTTTAGCAGCGCTGTCAGTTGTTTGCAACCAACACGTATATAGACTTAGTCTAATTATATTTACGTGCGGCCCGTTCTGAGGTTACGCGAGGGCTATTTTAGAAATGCCCTAATAATTTGGAAAGATGATCCGACACCCGAGGTCGCATCCAACTTTATAAATTTCCACGCCACATCAACATAAGGACATTTGGTCCATGACGATCAATTTAGCCTTCATCTCACCCGCGTGCATTGTACAGCTTCGCCAATTCGGGTTTCGAATAAACGATCCTCGGATGCCGAATCGAAAATTTTTACAAAAAGGCCTTGATTTAGGTAAAAACGTATGTTTATTTGAAAAAATACAGTCTAGAAAAAGAATAAGTACACTAATAAAGTGATTTTATTCCTCACACTTGGCATCTCTTCTCTTCATTCTCAGGAGAAATCCCATTTGCTGTGAATACTTTCAAAACTGACTCAAGGTAAAAGTCATTAATTCCAAGTTTTGAAACTTATTCTCTTTCTTAATTGTATACAATTACTTCCACCGATAACATGGTAAATTCTTTACATATAAATTCTCAAGTACTCCCGGACTTTTCTGGCAAATATTTGTAAAATTCAAAACCACTGATTTTCACTGAATTTTCCGGCAACTATAATCTTGGTTGCTTCCATTCACACAGTATGAGAGGAACCGATTTATTAGAAATCTGCAAATTTTGTTTCAAATTCAATTTTAAGACAATTTTTTTAGTTTGTGAAAATTAGTCTAAGCTAACTCAATTAATGTAGGGTTGGACCTCCTGGACATTTTTTAATGTACAGGGACGGAGAAGTAATTTTAATGAAAAACAAGTGGTAGAATTTTTATATAATTTATTTATCTTCAGAACAGTGTAATTAACTTTTTATGAAATACACTTTGAATTAGAAAAAAACAACTTAAGAAAATCTTTAGTGAAAGCCATTTTAAGTCTGATTCTTTAAAATACCATCAACTTATTAAAAAAAAACATCTTTTTCTCATTTTAGGGATAAATTATAAATGATGATTTAAATAGAAAATCAGTTGCCCAAATCTTTAAATTGAAAATAAAAAGTATAGTTTAAAAATTTTTTATGAAGGCGCGCACTGAAGAGTTAGTATAAAAAGATAAAATCTTTATAACTTCGAATCAGTGGCAAATCCAGGATTTGGGTGTGGGAGGGGGGAGGGCATAAAAATTTTGTATCGTCGTGACGAATGTCAAACCTCAAGGCTAAAGTAGACCAAAACTCTTTAACTTTACAGACTTTACTCACCTGACAATAAGAAACATAAAGAACAATACAATACTTTCGATAATTTAATAAAAAATACAATGAAATAACAAGTCAAAAAATATTTTCGACCGCGTCAAGGCTACAAGTACAAGTTGAATGACTAGAAAAGTTGGAAAATTTTCGAGCCTGTCAAGCCAGAAAGCAATCATGTCACGTTTTTATTATCTTTTTTATAAAAAGGGAAATTAAGAACAAACAGTTGTAGTGATTTTAAATAAAATCAAGAATTCTGGTTTAGCTAGGGGGGCTACAGCCCCATAACCCCCCTGGAATCTTCACTTCTTCGAATAGTTCTAAAATCGCTCATTTATTTAAGAATTTATTTTTAAATCTACGATTAAACCACAGAGACTGATAATATTCATAACAATCATGAAATGCCTTCTCCGAGTGCTACATTTTATCAGAATCGGAAGTATTTCACAGTCTCTGAATTTAGCAGAAAGTGTTGCACGTTACACTTTGCAACAACCAGACGGCTTCTCACATGCTTCAGAGTTATATTTAGAACACAAGCACTATCCTTATCTTTTTTAGGAAGACTGATTCAAGCTCAAAATATTGATGTTTTCAATACCTCATTGTGAGGCAAGTTTTAGAGATTGTGAAAGTAACCAGAAAAAGTGCTCCGGATACATCTCGAATTTGTACTAAACGTCACAGATTGTCTTAGTTTTCATTGGTCAGTTAATAGTTCTTATTACGAAAATGTTAGCTTGTGAAGCAATCCTTCCCAACTTTTACTAAGCGTAGAATATTGTCACCCAATAGACAGATGATGTTGCTGAATTAACTTGAAAAAAATAATAAAAGTAATAGAAATGCTTTTCTACAAGGCCGCTGTTGACATGTTGCAGAGTCTAGAGTTCGCGGTTACAAAACTTGCTTTCCCAGAAGATCCATCCAAAAGTATTATGATATATGTTTAATACGTTCGCGAGCGTAAATGCGATAGCATTCATTTCCATTGTCATACAAAATGACATGAAAGATATAGCATTCAAATGTTTCGAAATTAGTTGAACTTCAGTTTGGATCATATTCATCTTAATCAAAAAAATTTTCACTCTTAACAAATATGTGAAGGAAAACTCAATTCTTCCGCTATAATGAAATTTATAGAACATGAAAAAAATATTACAACGCTGAAAAAATATGAGGCACAGAAGAAAAATTTTATGACTTGTATTAATTACTTTCCACTATAGCTTTTCCTTAATAATTTTCAGTCTACATCTTAAAAATTGATATACATGAATATTTTATCTTTTTCATTTGACCTTTTTTATAATAATAGTTTTTCGTAGAAAATTGCTTTATTAGATATAATTCTTCTACAATCTCTCCATTTTTGTTATGGTTTATTTCGTTCTAAAATAATTGAAGAATATAATTCTAAATAATTCTGCCAATTCTATATAATTCTTCATTTTACCACAAATTCTATATATAATAATAATCATTCTTCTATATAATTCTATAAGCAGTTATCTTTTTTTGTCTATTTCGTACTAATACAACTAATGAATGAAAACTGTACTTATTACGCACAAAGAAGTTTTTTCTAAAATATTTTATGATAAGATATAATTTCAAATTATCAGCTGTAAAAACAAATTATGATTTTCTGTTTATTGTAAAATTATTTTACAATTTATGTCTTCGATAATTTCTAGTTTACAACACATCCTGAAACTTTATTCGCGTTCCTCCTTACTGATAAGATAACTACAATGCACAGAAAATGCGTTGATCTTTATCATTTATGCCAATTTCAATAAAATGATCTGACAATCACAGTAAGAACCGGATAAAAGTATGCAGATTGCCTATAATAAGTTTGATATCTTTTACTATTCAACTGCGCACGCACACATAATGGCGATTATACAACTAAAAAGAATCTTTATAGGCTAGAAATGCATTTTTATGATAAAATCATATACTAAATTTCATCCACCAAACTCGTTGCGTTGTGGTAATATCTTGTTGAAAGATCGACAAACAATTCCAAAAATGATTTTTTTTTTTCGTACTTGGAGACAGGATGATTGTAAAACAGGATGATTTATGAAATATCAAGGTCGAAATCTTTTATTATTACCCAATTTCTCTTTGTATACTTCGCATGTCAGAATGTAAAAACTAAGAATTTGAGATTATGTCCACCAAGATGAAATATAGACAAGTAACGCTATTTGATGAAATGTCCCGGTTTAAGCCATCCTGTGAAATAAATATAGGCAAGTAAGAAATTGAGCGAACAGTATTACATTTCAACACTTCACAGAATTACTCCGCTATTAAAAAATGAATGAAAAGCGTAATTTAAATAGTAGTTATAATATTTCAGAAAATATTCCAGCATACTACAAAAGTGTATTTGTATTATGCTGGTATCTTGAAGTATACATATAAAATAGTCTTAAAACGTTTATAAGTTGAAATATCACTGTATCGACAGCACCTAATAATAAAGAATTTCACGTACTTTAGTGATTAGTCAATTTTTAGTCATGTTTATGGCAGCTATTCGAAGAAAATGAGATGCAATAAAGTCGTAGAAGTGTTCTACCATTATGTATTGCCAAGTACTTCGATTGGTCAAAAGGCAGTGCACAATCCACAGTAAATTGATAATGGTTATTACTAGAGAAATGAAATTTTATAGTCAGAAACATTGTTCATTTACCACTCATCTTTACCTCTTTTACCTGTAGTAGCCTGTAAGCCACTTATCATCTATGTGAAATCCTACTGTGCTAAAGTGCAATGATCGAATTATTATAGGCAATTCATGAATAGAAACAATCTGGATCTCAGCGTCAAAAGAAGCCGCGACTTCCCATGTTAACCAGAAATCTTTGGTGACATTCTTGTAGGATTGTACGGAGGTGATTTTCATACACTTTTCCCGAACGTGGAACATAAGAAAGAACAATATTGTTCATCCTTGGACAAGCTGCAGCGTATCTAACGAACAAAGAGATCGGAGTTACAGGCAACGAACATCTGGCTGCAGCATGCTGCACAAATGAACCTTCAGAAGATTGGCCAACTGGGATGGACATTGGGTCGCAACTCCCATACAGTACCGACCCAGTGTAATCAGGTTTCTACATTCAGAATATCCCACTTCGAAAGGACCCGCGACTTGCCATGCAATGTTCTGGGATCACACGGGAATTATTTTCATAGACATTCAGGAACGCGTAATGAACATTAACAAAGAACAGTACTGTTCGTTCTTGGACAAACTGCAGTCTATCTTACGAACCCAAAGGCCATAGTTACACGCAACGAACGTCAAGCTGCATTATGATAACAAAAGTCAGCATGCTGCACAAATGACCCTTCAGAAGATTGGCCAACTGCGAAGGGTATTGGAATCTCAACTCCCATACAGTGACGACCCAAAGACTGAAGGCTTATATGAGTGAGTAACAATCAAGATGACAACGAGCTCATTGTGTTTATGAAGAAGTAGGTTAATGACCAACTTCAAGTGTGTTAGGAACGTCCATTCGTGTCATGTACACAAAGAGAGCTGCAGTACAGTGGAGCAGATGGATCATACTTTGAGTGACATTTCCAAAGAACCAAAGGGCTAATTCTACAAAATTTCATACTCTATCTATCTCTACTGCCTACAAAATTTCATTTCTTTAGTGCTTAAGGGCGGGGAGGTTGCAAGATAGTGTGTTGGGTGGCTGTAAGCCTAAATATGGCGGTATACCAGCATTAAAAATAAATCGTCGATGTGACAGTGATGAAGAGAAATGCACTGTGAATCTAGCATAAGCCTACAAATTATTCCTATCAATATTTAGTAACAACATGAATTTTCAAAACGATAGGAAGGACAGGAAAGCCTACCTCCACTCGGTAGGAGCAAGATCTGAATGAGGTGTTGAAGAGAACGCCATGGAACAAATCAAGCAGGAAGTGGCAGGTACCGAAAAAGGATATAGATGTTCCAGAGCATCACGGAGACAAAATATTGGTGCGTTTATATCATTTCTTGAAGCTTAATATAACGTGGGTGAGCAAAAATAATACCATGACCCAATCGCATTCAAATTTCACTAAGCCAAGGTTCCTCAAACTATGGATGGCAGTTTAATGTACCACTAATTGTACATTAAATTATTTTGTATTGTGAATTTTTACACAAAAGATATAAATGAATATTCACAATGAATATAAGAGGGCGCTGTCTTAGAGGGCGAAGATCTTGTTTTAATCTTTATTATTTAGATACATATTGTTAGGAATCTATAATACAGTTTCCTTGCGCTGTTAGTCTTATGGTAAGAAAGAGGGAATCACAGAGATTTTAATGGTTGCCAAGCCAATAAACCTCGACCTTGGTGACCACTTGGAAAAAAGATTTTACGACTTTGGTGACAAAAATGAAGGTTTTGGAAAATGCAAGAATTATTGCTCTATCTGTCTTACGAAACGAGATCTGGAGATTCTTCTGGAGACGTCCCTCTGAGGTCAAACTCTGTTGGAAAGCTAAACATACCCGAGATGCAGTGGCGGCTCGTGAGCTCAGAAACGAGGAGGGCTGCAAAAAAATGTTTATCAAGAGAATACAATTTTAAAAGTACTTTATCTCTAAGTAGGTCAAATTTTTTAATTCCAAATCCAGATGTAAAATTTCCTGCTTTTCAAACAAAGTAAATAACCAGCATATGACATTTTCTATTAGTTTTACTAACAAAAATTAAAGTGAATGTTGATATGACGATACCTCTGACCAAAAAAATAATAATAATAATCGGAACTCCACATATACACTTCCCTCCTTGCCCAGTTCACTCGATAACACTCTTTCAAAAATGAATATAAAAAAACTCATATACAGAAAAATTATTTTTAAGCTAAAACATATAAAATGCATTTTTTACTGAAATACTCTAAAAATTTGAAAGTTTTAGAATAGTATTATTTGCTTGAATCTACAACAAGAACCGAAAGCGAAACTCATAAACAGCCAATGAGATTGCAACTTGTGTGAGAGTGAGGGAAAAAAAAGAAAAATATATTAAGAAGAGCATCTTTCTTTCGTTCAGTTGGCTCCGTGCCAGCCAGAGCTGTGTTGACCTTCAGCCCATAGCCCGTCTAAGCTAAAGGAAGAAAGAGTTGCTTTTTCACTCCGGATTTTCTGCTCAGTGAGCGGATTTCTGGGGAGGGGGGCAGATTGTTTTGCAGTTCAGACCTGCGTCTCTCTTCGTTTGGATTCATTTTACGCCTTTTTTCAATTCTTTATTATTACTTTCTCGTATACGAAGTATACAAAGAGAAAGTATTGTAATCGTCAAAAAATTCGAACTCGAGAATTTGACGAATCTCCACGTTTTAGATCTCCCTGAGTCCGAAAAACACAATTTTGGAATTATGTCTGTCTGTATGTCTGTGTGTGTGTCTGTGAACAAGATAACTCGAAAACTATTAGAGCTACGGGGATGAAATTTGGTATGTAGTCTTTAAACATAATTTGTAGGTTTCTATCAAATTTTGGACAAAATCCGTCAGCGGGAAGTCTGTCTGTCTGTATGTCCGCGGTCATGCGAACGCTATAATTCAAAAACTTGAATAGCTAGATGGATAAAATTTCGTACACAGTTTTATCATCATAAATGTAGGTCCGTATAAAATTTTGGGCCAAATCCGTCAAAAGGTTGACTGTCTGTCGGTCTGTATAAGCGTATCTCCAACGAGTCCGCTATCTCCACGCTCATGCGTATTGAACGCAATCTTCTGTGCACGATATTTATTGACTCCTGCTTGGTGCTTTTTTTTCATCCGATTCTGCATGCGCATGCGTACTGCAATCTGTGCACGCGGAAGGATTGTCCTTGAGCCAAGAAAGAGTAGAAATCGGTATTCATTTAATCGGAACGCATCTCTTCGAATTTGATTTTTTACCTAAATATTTTCTGATAGTCATTGGACCCTGGGTTACAATAGGTTCGAATTTTTTTATCCATGCGGAGGGAGGGGAAACAGCACCTTTTTCGAGAAGTATACGAGAAAGTTTAGGGGAGACCACTCCCGCTGGTTTTTTTGCATTTTCGTAAGTCATTAAACTACGAGAGTGGAAAAGTAAGCAAATAAGATTCAAAAAGAAAAATACAAGTTTAAAAAATAATTTCGGGGGTGCTGCAGCCCTAATGGACGAGCCGCCACTGCCGAGGTGTTCAATTGAGTAAATCTCTTCTGAGTTTTGGGGCGTAGTGCGAGCTAGTTAGCTGTTAGACGCTGAACGCTACTGATAGTGCTATTACTGTTATTTTAGAAATGATTAGCTGTCTGCTTGTGCTGATAATTTATGCAACTGCTGTTCTTTCTGTTACCTGTGCTTCGTGATTTCTGGACTATTCGTGGAATAAAGCGTCATTTTCCATTATCCAGCTTGTTAGACTACATTCACTATACACCAAGAGGATGAGTTTTGTAACAATATATATTTTTTCGGATTTGGCGGTCATATGCTAGTCACTGCTCTGCATTTGAAACTGAAATGTGTTGTAGACATTTCCAAGAATTTAGCTTGGCAGATGGAATATTATATACTATTATATATGGTATATTAATTTTTTATTCTAATGTAAAATTTCATTCACGGATATAATTGAATAATATAAATTTAAAATGTTTTATTCTTTGATTATAAGCACTCCACTCCTTGATTTTCAATCGGAAAATGCTTTTTTGAGGCACATATGTCTTTGATTCTTATTTAAGCGGAACAAAATGTAAAAAGATTGAGAACCCCTAGAGTTAGCCAGTGATGACGACTAGAAGCGAAAGAATTATATTATACTCCAGGGACCACTAGCTGTAATTATGTCACGGGTATTAGAATCTTGCTCAAACGACCCTTCTTCTAAACCCTTGAATTTTTAAAAATATACAGTCACACCCCGGTGTAATGAACCAGGGTTATAACGATCCTTCGATTATAAGGAACTTTTCAAATGGTCCCAACCGAATTCTTATGCAACTTCAGTCGGACCTCTATTTAACGAACTTCTACTTTGCGAATTTATCTATTTTGCGAACTTTTCCTTAGAACCAAAAACATTTTGCGAATTTCTTCGTAAAATAACATCCAAATAGCGAAGTGCATTCTCTATTTAACGGAACTTTTTATTGTGATCCAATATTTTTTTTCCTCCCTATTTTTCAAAATATTTCTGAACATTTCAAACTTATTCTTTCTTTTAACACATTTTGTGGTGATCAATGACCTTGAACTGGGTTTACCAGTCTCCTAACTCATAGAGAGTAGTAAAATCGCAGCCATTCTTCTCATTTCTTCCAGGAGGTGCAAACTTTAGGCCCCCCCCCCCACTGTCCACTTATCTAGAAAAACTTTCAATATCCCCCTTTCACCCTCAATGGAGTTGTCCCGTGTCCTCGAACATTATCAGTAATTAAATTTAAGGACGCATGTGTTAATGCATGCTTAAAATTATTTGTTGAAATAAATGCGATAATGTCATTAAAATTCATTAATTTTAATATAAAATTATTTTTTTTAAATTGGAAATACTGTGTATTCCCGGACAATGTTTTGTTTTATTCTGGTTTTCCTTGCAGATTTGCTTTTGATGGGTAAGATATATAAAACAAATAGATATTAATTTACAAAATAAAGGAGTGATTAATTACCTTTTTAATAATAAGATTTAGTGTTTATGAATTGAAAATCTGTTTTGTGTAGTTTAAAGTATTTTAAAAGGTGAATCTCTATTTAACGAATTTTCGATATAACGAACTTTTTTTCGGGATTTAGCGACTTCGTTAAATAGATGTCCGACTGTAATGTATTTCAAATGCTTGTTAAGATTTTTAAAAGCAAGGAATTCGGATTTAGAGAACCAAAATTTCTACTTTTCAAGCTTTGCTTCAGTTTTTTAACTCAAAAATCACTACTTAATTTTCCACTGATGAGAAATTAATGCAAGTACAATTAATTTCACTGTTTAATTTTTTAAAAATTATTTTAACCCTTTGACTCTAAAAAGTAATTATCTGCATAATTATTCATTGATTTACAAGAGCTCATATTATTGTTTGGAGCGGAAAAAATATATTTGCGTAAGATTCATTTTTCCTGAAAAATTATTCCACACTTTCTTACAACTTTGTAAGTAGTTTTTTAATCATCGAAATCAAGAAACGTCAAAATGATGCCCCGTCTAGAAAGGTGAGTGAGAGTCACATCTCGAGTGCAAAGGGTTAATTTATTATGGCCCGTTACTAATTGCAATTTAGTTTAAATAATTTGGCAACATCTACAGTAATTGATCACGTGGGTTGAGTTTACATTCCAATGTGTTAAACATGAACTTCAACCGTATTGCTAATATTATCAAAAAAATGAAAGAAAAAAATCAATGAGCAAATGAATCAATTAAAAGTTTTGAAAGCCGTTCAGGAAAAAGGGGAAATTATTTGTTTCAAGATGCTCAGCGTGCTTACATTTATGTAGACGATCAGAGCGTTGATGTATCATAGAATTGTCTTCTTTATTAATAAATATAAATAATTTGTTTTTAGAAATATCTTTTTATATCTTAAAACTTTTAGTTACATTTTTTTCTGCATTTTCATATTTTTCTTTGTTAGTTTCATTTGAATAATGAACTTGTCTTCTAAATGCCTACAAAATCAAGAAAAATACCTTTTTCATGGCCAATAAATTTTTTCTGAGCTGATTTAAGTTAAAGCATCAGAAACAAATTAATTAAGCTCAACCATATTTTTTAAATCACTGTGCTAAGACGCACAGTGTCTTCATAGTAGCGAGAGAAGCAAGCAGGATTTACTTACCAAATCTCTTCGGGGTTGGCGAGCGTTAGAGAGCAGGGGACAGAGCCCCTCTACCAAAATATAATAGTTTACGACATTTAAAGTGTTTTTCCTACCGTAAGTATATGCCTATCTCTCACGGTATAAGGATTAGCTATTTTGCCATGTTTAGAGTGGACACCCTTTATATTAAAGTTTTCCGGAAGAGAATTTAAAAATAATCTCCGTTAAAATTTATAATATTTGTATGACAAGGTACATAGATAATAAGCAACCTGTGAAGCACAAACTCAACTTTTCACAACAAGGCCATCTTAAAGTGTTTACCAACAAGGCTAAGCAAATTAGATAAATTAAAGAAATTCCATCAGATATAAAAACCTCTCGAATTTAAGCACACTTTATCAAATAAACATATTCCGCACAAGATTAACACTTGGAAAAAAATAAATAATTTACTATCTAATGCTAGGTAAAAGGTGCAACATTTCAAACAACCATTCGATTAGCATATCTAACAATTGCAGCAATTTCTCCTTAGTCTGATAAAAGATTGACGTCAACAGAAACAAGCATCAATGAATATCAAAATTCTCGATTGCAGTTCGAGTAGCCAAACAAACACATTGGACCGTTTGCGCTACTCGATGGAGTATTTGAAAGGAGCTATTTTTAGAATAGTAGCGGTTATAAATAGAGGGGAAAAAATGAAAGGATAAGTCGGTTATTATCCGACAGATGAAAGCTCAAATCCGAAGAAGGGTTTTTGTGATGAGGTTGCGCTTTCGAGACACACCTCCGACAGGCTACTACGCAGTTGTGGAAGAGGTGGAGTTTTATCTCTTTGTGACTTTAGCCTTGTTTTCATGTTCGATTATCGGACCTTGACTTGAACTCGTTCTATCGATAAATAAACTCTGCAAAAGGAAGTGTGTTAATTTTTTAAATGAATATATTGATGACAGCAGATTTCACAATTTATTTCTTTTATCTTTGGCGTATATCGGTATATGCAACACATGTTTAGGACTAAAGTTCTCGATTTTTCTACTTTAGTGTTTTGAGCTTATTATTTAGTTTATTAATAATTCTTGTTTTATTTTTTTAAAGGCATTTTGTTGTTCTATAATTATTTTTATTTTTCCATCCCTAGAAAAGAAAATGGAGGATTTTAAATAAAATTCTGGCTTGAAATATACGGAAAATACAATTTTTCACCAGGCAATATTTTGAAATTCCAAAGGCAAACGAATGAAATTCTGTGCTAATGTTTAAAACTAATATCTCTAATTGCGAGTTTTAATTTAATGATTATGACCTTAGTATAATAGGCGTTGTCATTTTTTAATGAAAAATAGCAGCCATTCCAAAAAGCGTTAAATGTTTTTTATTGTAGTTTTCACACGATTTTTAAAAGATCAAATGTATGAGATTAAAACAGGGATGGATACACTTATTAGGAGTGGGCCAAAAAAAATTTGTCCGACCAATATAAATTATTATAAAACCCAATAAGAACTCAAAAAATATTATTTCAAAAATTCGTTAATACTAATGAAATGAATAAAGATGTGACTAGATTTCTAAAAGCTATTTCCCATTGGTATACACCTAGCCTGGCAGGCTCCATGGGAAACTCCTTTTCTAGTGCATTGGCAAATGTTTTTCTACGCACCTACGAAAGAAATTTTATTAAAGAAAATTTAATCTTTAGTTTCAGATGTGTTGACAACTTAATTTTATTTAACACTGATGACGTTGATTGTTTAGTTAATTGCTATGCAAAAGAATTCAACTTAAATAAAACTAATACTAATATTAAGAAATGTAATTATTTGGATATGGTAATTGAAATTTCAGATATGGATATTTGTGACGATGGAGATGATTTTAATTTCAGGACCATTGCTTTGTACAATTTTCAAACTGGTCTCGGTTCCAGAATATTTGGAAGTACAGTTTTCTTGCGGATAGATGGAATTGGGAGGATTTACAACGGCCGTATCGCTTATTTAGAGGCGAAGGATGGTTTAATTGATGATTTACAGTTCCCTGAGGATTTCTGCAATTCTGAGATTTTGATTGAAAGGGGACTTGAGGGTTTTTAATTACTTTGGTTTTTTCTCAGTGGATGAAACCTGGCTCGCTGGTTTCTTCCTTTGTGTCATTTTGTATTTTTTATATTTTTCGGCGTCATTTTTCAAAACTATTATGTTGCGGCTGGTGTCGTGTTCCTTCTTCTTGTTTTTCCGGGGCAGAGGGTGGTTGCTTTGTGTTTTCTTTCTTCTGCTTTTGTGTTCAAAGGGTGTGATTTGCAGAATCTGAGATTAGTTTTTCCTTTTCCTTTAATTTGGGATAATTCGGTTCACAGAGAAACAACCATTTGACTTAATGTCAGTTTTTCTACAGAAAATTGTCCCAATTTTTGTGAAATTTAGAATCCAAGCTGTGGGTGAACCTTGAGAAAGTCCATCTGCCGGATTCTCTTCTTATTTTTGGTTTGTATTGTTTTTTTTACTTTGTCTTGTGTGTGTGTTTCAGTTTGTTAGTTGGTCTTTATATTCTCGTCATTGTACTCTTGGAATCTGCTGCTTATGCGTGCACCAGATACTTTGTGATTATGTTTTTTGTGGGTCTGATTGCTTTTTCCCATAATTATTTTTAATATTTATTATTTTTTGTGTGTTTTTTCAAAAGGCTATATTTTTCTATAAATATAGAATTTCTGATAGGTATAAAATTCCTATACTATTATTTTAAAATCTGCAGCCAACAGGATAAAACCTCTAAACCGGTTGCATCGTTGGCGTAGTTTGCCGAGATTTAGATGAAATTTTAGGTGATTTCAGTCGATGACCATTTGACCACGTTGAGCGCGAAGTTGTACATACCACTGGTGAACACAAAATCGTACAAAACGAACGTCATATTATTGACAGGCCTTTTTACCACTTCAAAACGGGATATACCCTTATTTTGGAATGCAATAGATAAGAAATCGCAAGTTCAGCGTTTTGAAGGGCTCGCGATAGGAGACTGACTAAAGTTTGACATTCACGGTGGGGCCGTTCCATTTGAAGCGCATAGCTCCACATCGTAACAGTTTTAAGCCCATAATTTTAAGGGGGTCATTTACGGTGGCTCCATGCAAGCGCACAACCGGTGACTTCAATCACTTAACGCTACTGTGCGTACCCCTCCTCCCACTTTCAAAACTGGACCTCATACCCCTCCTTCCCCAAAGATCTTCACTACCCCTACCACATTTTGAGGTTTTCGCTTTTATTAGAGAACATCGCTGCCCCTTACCCACAATCGTATTTCAGTTTTATGGTCCAGAGTGCCGAATGGAAAAAGGGACCGAATGAGAATGACCGGACAATAATTTCGACATCACCACACCAATCCTTATCGGATTTTTGCACTGACGACGGGTTTTGGAGCGACGTGCTCCAACTGGTGTGGAACGGAACGATCGTGAATGCCTAGCTTAAGTCGTCCAAACTTCATGCCCCGGTCATTAAGTGGCAGCAGACCGGGCCCGGCACAGGACGAATATCGACAATTTTATTCACTTTGCAGATATAACACCACTCGTTAACTATAATCATTGTGATTCTTTACAATCGTTTAGGTGGACATAAAGTGGAAGCAGACCCGACCCTGCACAGGACGAACATCGGACATTTTATTGAATCCAAAAAATATCCAATATATAAATTTTTGCATTTCACAAATTCATATGAATGTTTTGAATAAAAAAGTTTCGATGTCAGAACAACAACAGGAGCCTGATAAGCAACCAGCGATTATTCTCTCTAGAACATTCCAAACGCGTTCGATTGGGTACATGTCTGGATACTGGCTATACTGGACAATCTATTCGAATAATTGATGCGCCGAAATGGATGCCGAGACCGATATGGCTTGGAGTTATCGTTCATGAGAAAAATCATTTCGGATTGTTGCAGCATGAGGAACTATAGAACGTCTGAAGATTTCACTCCCATATCGCTGAGAAATCAGTGATACATTTCTGATGGTGACGGAGTGGTCAGAGCATTGAGAAACACTGATTCGTCCCTCCTTCCCTCCATCTATATCCCTCCTTCTTCTTGAAATCACTTTCTTTCACAAATGCAATCCGTGAGCCACGTTCTCTTCAAACGATAATCAGTGTATTGTGGGATTACTTATTAAGGTGGAAATTTCTGAGAAACGAACACTGCTCCATTCACTTCATATCCATCTGCTATCTGTATCTACAAATCCACACTATGGTGTCAATTTCTGTATGGTTATTCTAGGAGGTGCCTGAGGTTTAGAGGCGGAGGCACACAGATAACATAACCACAAATAATTTTTCTCATGGCTACAACTTTTGCCTTCCTGGGCGAACATGCAATATGCAGCCCTCCCTTTTGTAAGATACATAGGACACATAAAGCTCAAAATTAAAAATAATAATAGTAATAGATTCCCGAGGAAAAAACATTTTATTAGTAACGTAATTCGTCGTTTGACGCCATCGATCTCGGCAGACAGCCCATCTTAGCAAAAGATATTTTACGATATCTCCACAATGTTGCTACGGTATTCTAAATGCCGCGCAACATCGATAAGAGTGGTTCCCAAACTATTTTGGTCGTGGAACCCCAAAATTTGTTGCCAATAATCGCGGAACCCTGAATATTTTTTAATTAACGAATTTTCAAAATTAATATCTGATATTAAATGAAACAAGTATTATTTCGGTATTTCAGATTTTATTGAATTAAGCAAAACTCAAAAAAATCATCATAGAAATAATTAATAAAAATACAAAACATAAACTAAAATAAATGGAAAATCTTTAATGTGAAGGATGCACCTGCTTCTTTGATTCCATGATTCTCTTAAAATTAGGCGTTAGGTTTGATAACTGAATTCGCATATCTGGTGCAGCATCAAGTTTGTTACGATATTTGGTTTTTGTCGCAACATATTTTGAAAACCCAGCTTCACACAAATAAGTGGTTGCAAACGGCAATAGAATTCGAATAGCCTGTTTTGCTAAATTTGGATATTCATCGAATACATCTGACCAGAATATTGTTAATGAAACTGTTCTAAATTTGGCTTCTAATTGTGTATCCGAAATCAATTCAATCATATTTTTAATCCATGGAATGAAATCTTTTGGTTTTTCTTTTATTTTAAAAGGATTTTGTACCCAGTAATTATCTTGATTCTCTAGGTTTGGAAAATAATCACCGAGTGATTGCTGTAAACTGGACAGATGTGTTTTTATACCATCACGGATTTCCATATCTAAATCCACTTCAGATTCTTCGAGAAAATCACTAAGCGTCTGGAAACACTCGAAGTTATTTTGCTTCACAGCTGAAATCCAATATTGTAATTTTCTTGAAAAGGCAACCAATTTATCTTTTGCTTGCAATATGTTGACTTGTTTTCCTTGCAGAGCCAAACATAATTCGTTCAATTTTCTAAATATATCAGCAAGATATGCAAGTGTAGATAGACATGCCATATTATTTAATCTGTCTGATAATTCAAATTTATGACCAATAAAATAAGCCATCAGTTCCATTCGCAATTGAAATATTCGCACAAGCATTTGACCACGCGATAACCATCTAACTTCTGTATGAAGAAGTAAAGTGGTGTGAAGACTTCCCATATCTTCGCACATGGCTTTGAAAATACGTGATTGCAATGGTTTGCTTTTGATAAAATTAATAATCTTCACTGCTTCGTCTAGAACAGATTTAAATGTCGCCGAAATCCTTTTTGTTACTAATGCATATCTTTGAAGAATGCAATGAGTACTGTTACAGTTTTTTGCAACATTTTTAATCAGTGCTACAACACCACGCACTTTTCCTGACATTGCTTTTGCTCCATCGCTGCATACTTCAATACATTTTCCCCAATTAATTTCATGCGTTGTCATAAAATTATCAATTCAGTTAAATATATTCTCCCCCGTGGTGTTAATGTTCACACTTTCACATAAAAGCAAATCTTCTTCAATTTTTTTATTAAAATCATACCGAACGAAAACAAACAAAATTGCTAATCCAGCAACGTCTGTGGACTCATCTAGTTGTAATGCATAAGCGTTACACGCCTGCAACCGTGAAATAAGTTCTAATTCAATGTTATCGGCAATATCGTTAATACGCTTTTTTACAGTAATATTAGAAAGAGACACACTTTCAACTTGTTTACTATAACTTTCGCCCAATACACACGAACGATATCTTGAACACAAGGTTTAATAAGTGATTCACCAATAACATGTGCCTCGCCTGCTAGAGCAATACGGTAAGATACTTTATACGACGCTTCCGTTATCTTTTGATTATCTATTTTGAATTTTTTTTTCCATAAAACTCCGGCTTTTATTATGGCTTTCAAGTTTTCTTTTTTAAAAAAGAAATATCTTTGCCTTTATCTGTTGGGTGATTTTTTTCCAAATGCCTCAGTAGTTTTGTTGGTGCTAATTAGCTGTTTGTCAATATTTTGTTGCAAAGCAAACAAACCGCATCTGGAGCCTCCTCGTTACCAGTACTAGTAAATCCAAACGACAGGTAACTAGTATCATATTTACGTCTTTTCGTTGATACCACTTGTCCAAAATTGGAAGATGGTAGAGTTGGAAGATGAGGCTGTAGCTGTACGGAACTGGAAGTTGATTGCATTGCGGGTTCCAGAATAGCCGTATCTTTAGATTCTGCGATTTCTGCATTACTACTAACAACGTTAGTTTTCTTTAACGACCCATTTTCTAACCAACGATCCATTATAAGGGCAATTTTTAAATTTTAAATATTACGGTATTTGAATACACGATTTGAATTACAGTTACCGTTTATAATACAAGGGCACAATAGCATTGGCTCAAATGGCTGGTTAACCGACTTTGTTTACAAACAAACCAGCCCTCCTACTCGTCTTCCGGTGTATCCTTCCGCCCATGCCCATGTATTTCTACCGGAAATGGTGTGAAAAGGCTCCGTTTTTGTTCAGGATTTTTCAATAATCCACATTTTTTTATTTTTTTATACATTACTTTCATTATTTTGTTTCTTTCCCATTTAATCGCTGTCTTTTAAGAATATGCAATGCAGAAAAGTCGGTGATTATGATGAAAACAAATAAAAACGTGCTTTGTATGGATCAACTGGTGGTGTTGTTATAAGAAGCCAATCGTCTAGCCATCTCGGATAGACAATCGCCAAAGCAGTATCCCGGAAAAGAAGTTTAGAATCTGCCACTATGGCCATCTACTGGTAGGATCGAAAGTTTGATCTCGGTTAAACATCCATACACCGGTATATTGCACAAAAAAATTACATAAATTTTGGGGGTCGATTGTAAACTTTCCGAGGAAAATGTGTGAATATATTAAACACCATTCTTATTTTTTTTAATCAAATAAAATTTGTCTCGCGGAACCCTTTTCGTGGAACCCCAGGGTTCCACGGAACCCACTTTGGGAACCACTGAGATATGGTATGAATATTGCAGAACATGGTGTGCTAATAGGGAGGTTGCGAAATCGCGCGCCCACCACCAGTTTTTCTTTTACATGTCGGTAATTTACCGACAAAAGGTGAAAAATGCGAATTAATCACATTATTTTTTAAGCACACAATCATTGAGAAAGTGCCTCTGATCTTCTTAATTATAAAATTGTTTTTCCTGCGTGTCTGATTTAACCGATTGGGGCGGAACGCCCCCCTTTAGCAACGCCACTCATAACCAAACAGAGTCCCAGGATTGTACACTTTTACTCTGCATGAGATTACCTGAATTACGTTGGATTCAGACCGTTATTAATAATTGAGAGAAAACACGAGCGGGAAAGTCCTCAGCTATTAACAATCAGTTGCAAAAGAAGTTACTTGCAGGAGGATTTGCACAGCAAGGTGGAAAGAGGATGAATAACACCAAGGGCGTCGGAAGGCACAAATGGATGATTTAGAGTACTATTAATTGCAGTTTAAGAGAAGACTTATTAAGGTGGTTTTAACTCTCTAAACCCGGCTAGAGTGAGAATTCCATTGCCTCAAAACCTGGAGTGAATTTTCGCTCACGAAAACGGAATGGAATCGTCACGTTCTTTACAGAAATTCCAGGAGGTCGACGCCTATTGTTGCCCGATCAATTGTCAACAAAGAAAGGAACTAAATTTTTCCTAACAAATTCACCCAGGTTCTCAAAACCGCCTGAGTCCGGCTTCTGTCGAACGGGCGGTTTGAGGCTGAATAGGGCTCACAGGGTAAATAGGAGAAATCATTTTGTTGGTTCGTAAGGGTATCTGTATCCCCCCTCGTTTTCGGAAAAGAATGCTTGGTGGGCTATCAGGTTGTTTGGGTGTTTATTGATTCTATTTAATAAGTTTCTTGAGATCTTCAGATTGTGGTCATTCAATGTTTCGATACTGAGATCCAAGTAGATGACAGAATTTCTGATAAACCATGGAGCACTGCTTTTAACTTGAGGAGGTTATTTTGAATAATTTGGATCTCTTGTTGCTGTAGCCAGGCCCCACATTGGTGAAGCATAGGTCAGTGTCGGACGATGGACTTGTTTAAATAAGATTAGTTTATTTTCTAATGTTAATTTGAAATTTCTTCCTATGAAAGTGATACGTTGATGTACTTTGATCCAGAACTTTCTTTAATGTATGTGATGTGGCTTCTAAATGCAGGTTTGGGATCAATGATCAGCTGCGTGTTGTGTGGTGTTAAGATGTACCCATCTATTGAAGAATTCAACATCTTTTAATCATTGCGCAAGTCATTTTTTAATGGTGTTTTAAGATTCGACATCTTTACGTGAGACGCCATACGAGTTCTTTACGTGAGACATCATACAATTTGTGAAGCTCTTCGAGTTCGGAAGAATTGTTCGTTCGATAACCGACATGCTATTATATTTTGTGTATTTTCTTCTTCTTTTGTTGACATAAAGAAAAATAAAACGAAAATTACTCAGAATTTAAAAAGTGTTTGCTGTCTAATATGCCATAGACGTCATTTTTTCTAATAAATTGTTTTGAAAAAAATTATCAGTTTGTTTTCTGTACATCAACTATCGCACAATCCTTGTGACAAGCGAAAGAACTTTGCTTTGCTTGTTGACGCAAATGAGCTTTAACACTGACCGACTACAGAATTGAATAATTGAGCTGAGAAGATAAACATATTGATTCTTTCCAAACAAAGAAATAATCTTCACAATTTTACGAATTGAGAGTATTCGAAGAGGTTTGTTTGCTTTCAAGATAAGCGTCTGATGAACGTTCTACATCGTTCCTGATAATTCTCGAGTGCTGCCGTTCTACTTGAAATTGTTTTGAGGAAGTTCCTTGTTATTTCGCGCGTTTTCCAATGAAATGGGTTAATTCCGGCGCATTTTATGCGTAATGGTCCAAAATCTAGTTTTGCTTTTATATGTTATGAAGTGAAATTCAATTTAGGAATGACATACAAAGATGAGATTATACCAAAATGTTAAATGTTCGTTTTTCATTTTTTTAAACCTGTTTTAAATGTTATAAATATTTGCAGGTATTTTTTTTATAAAATTTAAGAACAAATGCCGATTCAATCTCTGCTAATAATAAAAGAGAATATATGTGTGTGTGTGTCTGTCTGTGTGTTGACGCTCTATGGGACAGACTGTTGAACATAGAGCTACGAAATTTGTCACAAATCTACTTTAGAGGATGGGAATGTGAGAGCGGGTTTTTTCGAAAATTTAATTAGAGAGACCTCAGAGCCGTTAAAATTTTAATTAGAATTTTAAATAATTAAAAATTAAGCGAAATTTTGGTGTTTATTCTTGATAACTTCCGAAAATATTAAAGCACAAAAACAATTTTTACACCACCTAAAATTCAAAACATTAACTTATCAATGATATCAATTAAGTTACCGTACAATTTTTTTTCTAATTTTAATGTTTTTTTTAAAAATATATTCAAGCGTAAGTTACGACAATACTTTTCATTGTTGCATTGAAATTCAAATAGCTTCTTTGTTTAAACAAATAGTTATTTTCTTGTTTCTCGTCCATTGTTGAAAGGTAAGGAATTATCCTAATGGATTTTGCTTTTTTTTAAATCAATGTTTCTGTGAAAATTGTAATCAAAGTCCTCTAAGATACTGCGTTTATTAGAAAATATATCCAGCAAACTGAATGATTATTTTTTCTTTGCTTTAATTTTTTTATCAGCATGTTTTAATCCAGCTAATATGCTGTTGGATGTAAAATGGCGCGAATGTATATTTTAAATTAATATCAATATTTTTAGTTGATTAAATTTTAAATCCATGTATATATCAGAGATATCAGAGTGTCCCAATAAAATGAGAGTCGTTTTTTTTCTCCGCATACCCTCTTATTTTTTTCCTTTTATGTCAAAACAATTGTAAATAAAATTTCATGTAATTTGAAACACGGGAACCCGTGCCGACTTGCATCTAAATGTGTCAGTCAATATTTGTGTACTGAAACGAGCGAACGGTGACACGTGTCTGTTGCGGAGCACGCAGCAGCTGCAAATGGTAAAGACAAAAAAACAAAACAGAAAAAAAATAAGTTTCTGGAAAGCTTCGACAGTGGCAATGCGCACCCGTGAAAAGTGTCAGTACCAGTTTACTCAAGACAGCGCACATCCACGTGTCAATTTGCTTATAATTCCAAGTTGTTTTGTTACAAATGTTTGTAAAATTTTTAATCAGTGAACAGAGCATGGCAGTGGAATTGCGTAGTTCTAAAAAAGTGATATTTTTAATAGGGGAAATAAAACAACAAATAACGGGTACCGCTGCCAGAGAGGTCTTTTTTTTATCACGCCTCGTATTTCAAAGTAAATAATATTTTGAAAATGTGAAGATTGCCATTAGGACTGAGGTCGAGCAGTGATAAAAAGTTAATGGGGAAGATTGCATGAAATGGAGTGATTGAATGATCAATATAGGTTGCCGAACACTGACCTAATCCTCTAATGGCTATATCCACATTCTCAAAATATTTTTGCTTTTAAATGAGAGGTGTGATCAAAAAGTATCGGTACAGGTGCCGTACCCAGTAAGCTAAAACACGCTGAGTGAAGACGCTTGGCAGATATTGGCCTTGAATCCTCCCGCGCATGCGCCGAAAGTTACAAGGTTTTCAATATCGTAGCTCCCACCACTTTTGTACAGTAGAGAGAGCTTGAAAAATATGTGTGCCGTGCTTTCGTCGCATTTTTATGAGTTTAGCTGAGAATCTGCATCAAATTTTGCCAAAAGCTTAACTATGCCCGTGCTGAGATTCATGCAAAGTTGATGGGAAAGGAGAAGACTGTATAAAACCCACAAGGGTTTAAGAATTGTTCAAATGTTCCCAAAATAGGTTCTGCAGGTTGCCGACCCTTGACCTATTCCATTCGATGCGACATTTCTTCGTTTAGCGTTGTTAGGTGTATAACGATGTTTTAGGGACGTTTCTTTGAACTTTACGTATTATTACATTGCGTACTTCATGGCTCTTGCGTCGAAAAAACTAACACAACCAACCATTATTGTAGGCGATTAGGTAGGCTTAGTGAATGGTTCCATAAATGAATACACATTAACTTTAACTAACTATTATATTATGCAGACTTAAGTTTACATTTTGAAGAAGCATTATTTACAGTTAAAGATATATACAGTTGAAGCAGTTCGTCATTAAAAAGGCTTTTGGATGGCACATCGTCGACTTATGTCTTTGTCAAAAAAACAAACAACCCACGTCGTTTTTGCGTCTCGTACCGCGTCGTCGTCTTCTACTGTTCTCGGCAGCTTGATACTCTGACATCACTGGCGATGGCAGCGCCACCTACAGGTACTCGGCTGGTGGCCCACATTATTATATTGCGAAATAAATCGCATCAAATATATGATGTTTTATTTTTTCTAATAAAAAATTGATGCGGACGAATAATAGTGAATTTTATTGTCGGGATTACTGGATTGCACCCTAGGTTCTACAGAAAATATTATTCGGCTTTCTGTGAACATTCACCTCTCTTTTCTGTTGCAAAAAAACACAAAGATTTTTATACTTGGGATTGAAAAAATGCTTACTAACTCCATATTCTCAAAATATTTTCTACTTTTAAAAACGAGGGTTGATCAAAAAGTATGAGGAATGATGCCCTAACTTCAAAGTTACAACACAGATTAACCTTGAACCCGCCAACGCGTGCTCCAAAATGTACAATGAGGTAGCTGCTACCATTTCTGTACAGCGGAACTTTGAAAAATAAATATGCGTGCTATGCTCTCGTCGCATTGTTTATGGCAGGAAATCTGCATCAAATTTTGCCGAAAATCTGCCGAAAGCTTGATGAGACTTATTGAATGTTGAAGAAAGTGTATGGGGAAGATTGTATGAACTGCAGAAGAGTTTGTGAGTTGTTCAAGTGATTTTAACGTGGCAGGGAAAATTCCGAAAGTGATGAATTCCAAACATTGATAAATGTCAAAACACCCAAGATGTGCGTTGAACTGTGCGTGAAAATCATCAAATCACTATTTGCGTCTTATCTGAAGAGCGCGGCATCAGCTATGGCTCAGTTCATTCCATTCTCAATGAAGATTTGAGTATAAGACGAGTGTTCGGCAAGTTTGCACCAAAACGACTCTCCCTAAATCAGAAAGAAGACTAGTTTTCAGATGCGCTCGATCTCTTTGAATGTGTCGAAACTGAGGAAAACGTTTTTGATTATAATTGCAACAGGGGATATATCGAAGGTTTATGACTATGACTCAAGGAGATCGAACGCAGTTTTCAATTCAAATTTCTCTGCCACAACATACAGTACATACAGTTTTTCAAAGCTCTATTGTACAGAAATGAAGGGAGTCACAACTTTGTAACTTTTGGAGTATGCATGGGAGGTTCAATTTCAATAACTGCCAAGCATCTTCACTCTGCGTGGGTATCTGTCCCGATACGTTTTGACTACTTATCGTAGTCAGATCAAACAAGCCTGAAAGACACGGTAAGCGTATTCACCAATAATTATGGGGACATGTAATAATTACTGATCATTCTCAGATACGGAAACCTTTCGTTCTGCTGCGCATGCGCCAGGCGGAGTTGATTTCACCAAAATAGAGATGAAATGAAAAATGGAGTTGGAGACGTTTACATTTTACTTACTCGTAGCAGTATATAGAAACATTTTATTTTCATTTATTGATTTGCTCTAACGACTAACAAAAAAAATGCGCCTAATCGTACGTAGGTCATGACCTAATAAAGAACTCCGGAAAAACGCTCATCTTACTCGTTGCCTGTCATCCTTTTCCGTCATAAAATTTTCTAAATTCGGTAGTCTCGGGTTTTTGAAACGAATAGTTTATACTTTTGTGTTAAAACCTACTTCTGTTTCCTATAAGGGAAAAAAGAGGAAAACTCATTTCAGTAGTTGTTTTAGCTTATTTGGCGCGACTATAAAATAACCTATCCAAAATAATGCTTTTGTCAACTTTTTGCGTATTAGACCATATGTCTTATTCTCTAAAATAGCGAAACGTCGCCAATCTTTCTTAAATTAGAGTCATTGCTTATAGTTTATTCCAGACATTTTGAGGTACTGGAAAACAAAAACACTTCCCTAAATTCAGTGCTACAATTAACGAAATTTAAAAACAATTTAGTTCTGACAGAAATGAATGTTGCTAATAGGTCCTTTTGATACGCCAGTTAACAAAGCACAGTTATAAATCAGTGACAGCTTTAATCATTAGCACAAAATTATCCTTGTTAGCGCCTGGCCTGAATCCAGAAACGTTAGAAAATGAGATTCAGATTTGTGTATTATAAATAGGCAACGACCTTCGGCAACAGTCGGTCGGAGACGGAAGGAACCGGCTGGATTTTGAATTATTTTTCAGTCATTCCTCTGCAAATAAGCAGATCCAAACAACAGATGCTTTCAGTTAATTTTCCCATTTTTCAAAAGAACAAGAATATAAAAGAAAAAATAATATACGCGAGATTTTCTATGCTCTTCACTTCCTTCTTTCAGATAACGAAATACTGTTGCCTTGACGACCGAAATCGTGGAATATTTTTCTGATGAAATGCGAAAGTATTTTCGTCAAAAACTTGTGAGATACGGTAGGCGTATCTATTTTCTTCAAATCAGTTTCCTCTTGGATGTACTGCTTAGATTTTTATCCCTGGAATGGAAACGTAGATTCATGGTGACTGTACAAGTCACTCGAGTAGATATAGAGGAAGAAAATCCCTCTTCCTAAAGCATTTCAAGGCCCTTTCTAATATTAATTTTTTGCTCGAAAAGACACGATAATTTTCAGTTGAAGTAATACTTTTTCATGCATAGCTTTCGTATATGTTGTAAATAATTCTTGTTAATTGTAAAAGAATCGCACTTATTTTCTGCATATTCATGTACAAAAATTAACCTTTATTCAAATACAGCCATATCATCTTCTTCTGGAACATACAAAACAGAACGCCGTCTCTTTCCTTACAAATTCTGCACCATACAGGTTATTAAAATTAAGGTTCGCCTACAGAGAAGGCTCTAGTGCCGGTTCTATTGTTGCAAACGAAGCAAATTTTCACTAGAATGTAGTACATGTAATGAGCTCAGTATAAAAATAATAAAAAAACTGTATTTTTTGAACGAAAAAAGCCCTTACGTTCAGAATTGAATTCCAGCAGCGTGTTTTTTTAAACTAAAAGAAACTGAAATTAACTATTCACTTTTAATTCAGTAGTAAAAAAAAAATCTGCAAAAGTCAACTTAGATAATGGCGCATTACCAATGTTGACGAAAATGTTAAATATTCTTTTTTCTTTTCTTTTCTCCTTATTCCTCTTTTTATTTTCATCCTTTTTTCGTTTACATAGAGCGTAACACTTCCACTACATACTAGTAATTTTTTTATTTTCATTTGGAGCCATAGATCCGGCTCTAGGGGCTTCTGAAAAGGCGAACTTTAACCCTTAACTGCCCAGTGTTGCCTTTAAGCAACATATCCAATTTTATCTTCTAAAATCTTGAGAATAAGATTGAAGCTCTAATTCTTGTTGTTGCCAAGGGGATACATATTGAAGTTTGTATTAAATAAATTTACAACATATAGATGGCAGTCTGAGTACTGATAAAAAAAATTGATGTTTTTCACTTGAGGCTGTATCCTTTTTGCTTTGTTCGTACGCTTGAGAATACCATATTTTATTCTACAATGTTATTATTTATTAAAATTGATCTGTATTTGACATTATAGAATTTTATCAAGGAAATTTTTTTCTTAAGTATAGTCCTGTGTTGTCAGTTGGTAACAAACTATTTTTAGACATAAACCATACTTAAAACAAAATGTGAATATTTAAAATATTTTCCTCATGTTTTATTCAAGAAGCCAAAAAGCATTTCAAAATCAATTTTTAAATAATCGGGCTTTTAAGAATTAATTATAAAAACCCTGTATCATAACGCTCAAGCCTTGAATTTCTTGCGACTCCACTTACTATAAGACCATTGATCCTAATATATCATGCCTAGCAATAAAGCACCGGAATATATTTGAATAAAAGCCTTGCGAACAGCCGAACGCTTTGGTCTTTTGTCAGCAATCTATTCACAAATGATATTGTTATGAATCTGTAATACCGTTTTCCTGCCATGTTAGTCTTATGGTAGGAAGGAGAGATTTACAGAAATTCTTATTGGCTGCAAAAGTGAAGGTTCTTCTCCCTATCTCTCTTAGGACCGAGATCTGGAGATCCTTCTGGAGTATTCCATGTGACGTTGCGCCCTGTTGGAAAGATATATACACTCAAACGGGTTAATATCTTTGTAGATCTGTGCGTAGTACAAACTGGTAAGCTGTTAGAGGTTGAACGCTATTGAAAGAGCTGTTACTGTTATTTATAAGTGATTTGTTGTCTGCTTGTGTAGATAATTTCTACAAGTGTTGTTTTTCGTGTACATCGTATTTTCTGGAATATTTCATTGAATTAAGCGTCATTCTCCATTACCCAGATTGTTAGATCACATTCACTGTGCAGCTACCGGATGATTTTTGTAACAATTTCTTCCGACTCGGGAAATAAAAGTTGCCGCCCTGATCTGTTCCTTAGTAATCTAATGTGCACAAATGCATCTGAACTCAAATTAGTCATTTGGTAATAAGGTTGGCTAACGATCTTAACTAGGTTTTATATTGCGAACAGACTGAAAAATCATGCTGAAGCTTATTTTTCAATTATATCCTATTTTCGAGGAAACACGGAAGCTATACAATTTACAGACCCGAGTTGTTGAGGACAAGATGCCTCTGTGTCGAGTCTGTCGTCTCCAGTTCAGCTGGTAGTTTTTCTAAACCTGTGAGTCATATTTAATCAAAGGAAATTAGTAACCCAAGGGCAGTTAACAGAATTTTTTCTAAAGAAATTAGGTGAAACAATACAAAAAATCAAAGGAGGAATATCACCTTTGCAACTGATTCTCTAACGTTCCCCTAATATTGCAGATTGCAAATGACTATTTATTACCATATTTTCAACAAATCATAATTTATATTAAGAATTATAGTAAAACACCTGTAATAACTGTACTCCAGCTTTAGAATAAACTCACTTTCTTTTTTCCCACTAGTTTAATAATTCTACTATTACGATAAAATAACAGATATTTGCATATGTACATAGAATTCACTTCCAAGATTATTCCTCTAATAACTCAGAGTTCAGCACGGGAACTCCTACAAAAAAAACATGCACACCCTGTGCAGAGCCAAGAAAACCATCCTTCTTCATGGCGTCTCTCCACACCCTCCCGCGCGCAACTGTTCCTCCCACTCTTCACTTCACATCCTTTTCCTGAGAGCCGGAACATCTGCGCGGAGGTTAGTGGCATGACAGCACCGTTTATACGTTTCTCATTTATACGTCGCGTTATTTACATTTATACGTCGTTTCATCACACTCCCAATTCATTCTTATTCATAATAATGATAAAGTACTTCATTTATACGACGCATGCTTCGGTTATACGTCGTTTTCCTCCGTTCTAAAATATATGAAAATTCCCTCCATTCTAGTAAGCGAACTGTGAAAAGATACCATGGCTTTCAAATTATTCACAATTGATGAATTAATAGAAAACAAAGTGTCTAGTGGTAATTTAAGCGATGATGAAGTTATTCCACCTTTCTTTAAAGACTCAATGGACTCCATTGAAAAACTTCGAACTTATTTCTTTTGTCAAAAGAATAACATTGAAAAAAGTTCAATAAACTTAATTCGATTCATAATGATGCACTTAATACTCACAGACAATCAACACGTCAGACGACGGTTAAAGTTTTTCTTAATTAAACGCCTACCTATACAAGGTGAGTCTAAATTGTTTTTAGAAAATAAGAGGGGTGTAGTACCCATCCAGACGAGCAATAATTACCATGGAACAAAGGGTTGCATTCCACTCTGAGAGGCAGAAAAGAGTAAAATTATAGAATTTCAACAGGAACTTACAACAGTGTTGTGAAAGCAAATGATCGATGCCAAAAGATGCAGAATCTGATTTAGTGATCAGAGAAAAACTCACAGCAAGTGCTCAAAGCGGCGGCCACGCGTGTCGTTGCACAGTTCAGCGAAGGAATGTCTGGGGCACCCTCTCGAAGATTCCCGGTGTTGTGTTAATTTTGTCAACAACGATTCTCGCTACGAGTTCTTCAGCCGAGTCCACAGGCGTCTCGTATACTGAAGATTTCATGTGCCCCAGAAAAAAAAGTCCAGTGGGTAGAGGTCCGGTGAGCGAGGAGGCCAAGCCACAGGTCCGCCACGTCCGATCCATCGTGCGGGATATGTGGCATTCAAGAAATGCCGGGGATATGCTATGTAGGCCGGTACAAAACTACATTAGAGGCAATGACTTGTTCATGCTTGACGCGCTTCGACTTGACTCTTTTCTGCCTCTCAGAGAAGAATGCGACCCTATGTTCCATGGTAATTATTGCTCGTCTGGATGGGAACTATCACCCCTCTTATTTTCTAAAAACAATTTAGACTCACCCTGTGTACACATAAATCGTATATGATAAGTATTATTAACTCTATTGATACGGGACCGTCCCATACGTCCCTTCAAGCAAAAGATGACAGCAGTCCGAATGCCATTCTGAAATTTCCATCCCCTTTCGTTAAGTGCGATTGATTTCACACCCGCGGCGCGTGCTTTCTTCGTTCGAGTAGCTCGCCTAGATGTGTTTGGGGGAGAGAGGACTTTTCTTACAATTCGGACAATGCCAGCTGTCATTGTTGTTTCTGAGGGGGAGGTGAATTTCCCTTATTTTTGATAGAGGAGCTCGGACGTTCCCATATTTTGAAGGCCTTAGGAATCAGAGGGTTAATACTCAAGATATGCAATGAAGGTGTGATTTTTCTCACTTTTATGATAAATGCTTAATTTTAAAATTTAATTATTTATTTTCATACTATGTAGTTACACTAGTAATATCTTAAGAAACTTTAAAATTAATACCTTTGAATGAATCAGCATTAGTAGCATTTAATTTGTAATAATCATGAGTGCTGTTTATTAAATTTCTACAATACGTCTTTTCATCTATACGTCAGTCCCTTGAAAGACGTTTAAAAGATGCTTTACTGTATTTTAATTACTAAAATTGTTTTTGTTTAGTTTCTGTGTTCATAGAATATGCCAAAACATTTTAATTGGGCTAATCTGAGGTCAGGAATCAAACTGACTCCATGTTTCCATTGGAAAGTCACAGTAGTGACGTTTCCACTATAGGACTCCTTCCATTAACTCTATCGATACGGGATCGTCCCAACCGTCCCTTCAAGCAAAAGACGGCGGACGCACGAAACGTCCGAATATCACTGTAAAGTTTCCATCTACTTTGGTTAAGTGTGATTGATCTCACACCCGCAAAGCGCGCTTTCTTCGTTAGAGTGGCTCGCCCAGAAGGGTTTGGGAAACAGGGGTGGGGGTTCTTAGAATTCGGAGAGTGCCATCTGTCATTGAGGTTTTTGAGAGGGAAGTGAATTTCCCTTATCTTTGAAGGAGAAACTCGGGCGTTTCCGTATTTTGAGGTCTCTCTATTCCAATGGTTTTAGGAATCAGAGGGTTAAAATTAGAATATTTTTGAAGCCTGGAGACATTGTCAAAATTATGCTTTTGAAAAAATGTTCAGAGAAAGCAACTTTTTTGATAACTTTAAAACTAGCACGCTAGTCAAAAATTGATGAAACAATAAAATTGGTTTGATGTCCTTACAACAAATGAAAGGATTATTGCAAATTGTGCTTAAAATTAATTTTGAAAATTTATTGAAAACAAGGAATAAACTACACAGAACCAAAGTTAATATATTGATAAGTGGTGTTAAAATGTCTTTCTGCGATAACATGCTTCCGAAGTTATTGAGGAAATTTTTTTAAAAATTCTATTAAATTCTGATTAATTAAAAATCTACTGAGAATTTTGAAAAACCTTTTCTTATCGAGCATGTATACGAAAGAAGTAATCACGTGCCAAATTTTATACTTCTAGGCCTAACGAAATATTGCTTTCTACAAGTAACGCAAAATTCACCACTCAACTTTACAGGTAGTAAGTTTGTCAGTCCAAAAATATTACCATGTTAAAATGACTACATACATTAAACTACTTTTACAGTAACAAGTCACAGTTGTTGCTAAAATTTAGCTAAGGTATTCAATAAACTCTTTGTAACACGGTGCCACCTCTGCGAAAGTTGTAACATCTTCCAGAATCTTCTTTATGGTTGGTTGCCAAATCACAGCCAAACTTCAACCTTGGCCCATTAACAACTCCGTTGGGTTTGTCTTAAACTGCACGTGATTAGCAGTTCACGTGGAAAGTAAAAATAATTTACTATTCATTGAATACAAGGCAAGAACATTCAAAATTTTTAATAAACGGCAATACAAGGAAATATTTGGAGAAATTCGAAACACATAGGCATGTATTTCATGGCTGACAATTTTCCACACCACAATAGAAAATAAATTTATAAGTATAAAAATAAGAAATTAAATAATACTTTTATTTCATTTAGATTTATACAATCAACTATTAGCAAGAACTTTTTCACAAAAATTTATTTTCATCATGAATGAAAAATTAGAAATTATGAAACAAAATTTTATTAAGATGTTGAAAATTTCAGTTGCAACGCTTTTCAGGTTTTGTTCATCGAAAAGCACTTTTATGAGCTTTTCATGACAGCAGAATTTTGATGAATGCAAGGTTCAGCAATTCATCAAAAAGAGATGTTGCATCCCCATTAGGGGGTCTAACGAGTAAAAGTATGAAAAAGTGGAAGAACATGAATCGGAGGAAGAAGGTTACGGGTTCTAACCTCTGGATGTGATCTTAACTAGCATCATTCAAAAACTGGTAGGCCGATGTGCATTTTAGCAACGGTTTCTTCCTGTTGTCAGCCTGGCTGCTGGAAGTTTTCTTCCAGATGAAACAACAGTGGATCAGTTTGCCCTTAAAGTCCTTCAGGAAGGCAACTTATCCTTTCCATAAATCAAGGTTTACACGAGGCCAATATTGTCTCGCAATAAGTTCACTGCAGTGAGTTCGAGGCAATGAGTGCACGCATGCGCAGAAATAGAAAAAGGGGGGGACAACGGCATGTAGTTGTCCCTTCAGGACAAGAACTTGCCTTTTGTTTGCTCTTTCTGCACAAGCCTGATCTTTTTTCAGCTCATCTGTGAACTTATTGTCGAGAGAATATTGGCCTAACTTATACCTCAGGTGCTGCTTAGGTGTTCCAAGGTCATATTGACCAACAGAAGATGCCACACATTCTTTATTATGACACGTTGACTTATGAACTTGGCTATATACCCTAATAGCGCAAGATGCTGTATAATGTCGTGAGGATGCCATCACGGTATTGTGCGGTATTCAGAATATCGAACAACATTATCCAGATATCAGAACCCGCATTGAATCATCGGGTCGAGTGGTTGAAAAATTTATTGAAAAATAGGGAGTGCATTTTGCGACTTGAGAAGATCTTCAGATTCTGTGGAGACATGTGCAATAGGCTTAATCAGTACTGAGTTTTGTACTTAATTGGAGTGTTCCGGTTTCTGGAAATTTTTTTATTATTATTTTCTTCAACTTGGCGTCATTCTAATACTCGGTTGACTGTTCTCGAGTTTTCGACGGTTTTAGGAATTGTTTTGTTTTGTTTTGAATTGTTATCTTGTCCATTGTAAAGTTTTTAAATCTCTTGTGTGCTTTTGTGTAGTTTTTGTAATGCTTATTGTCTCTCGATTTTTGTTTGTAAGTGTTTCGTTTTAAATGCTATTGATTTTAATTTGACTTCCTTTATTTTTTTTGTATGTGTTTTGTGTTTTTAATGTTTAATTTTTGCGTTTTTGCTCTTTGAGTTTTTGAGTTTTGTGTTTTTGCTCTTAATCATTTTGTGCTTTGTGTTTTTAATGTTAAGTTTTTTGTGTTTTTGCCATTTGGGTTTTTGCGTTTTGTGTTTTTGCTCTCATTCTTTTTGTGTTTTTAACGTTAAACTTTTTGTGTTTTTGCTATTTGCGTTTTTGCTCTTTATTTTTTGTGCTTTGTATTTTTGCTCTCTATCTTTTTTTTCAGTTCATTGTTGTAAACGATAATTTTTAAATTGTTCTGCTCATTCCTTGGGGTTCTTTGTAAATTCTTTTTTATTGTAGTTCATTTCATTTGTTTTAGGTTTCCCCTCCGGCCCGTGGAAGGCCTTACACCTGCTTGGGTAGGCTGGGCCGGGGCGGGTTGTAAATAAAAAACAAATTATCCAGATATCGTATAATTTCTTGTACTTTTAGAGTAAGTTAGACCAAGCTGGATTAATACAAGCAACATGTTACTCTTCTTTATCATTGGAGTTGAAAGCATGTTCTCTTTCTATCATACAGATGTAGAACCTTTAAAGACAAAAATTGGTCGTATTCAATTATCTCAGGATTTACATTTAACACCGCTTTAATGATTTGATTTGACGTATAATAAGACAGATTTCTAAACAACAGGTAATATATAATCTGTATGATAAATCTCTATGTAGCAGAGTTTCGTAATACTACATTCTGTTTTAACCAATATCGGTTCTCAATAGTTAAAAATCTTGAATCAAGTCAGCGGGAATGGTTTCCCCTAAACTTTCTCGCATACTTCCCAAAAAAGGTGCCGTTTCCCCTCCCTCCGCGTGGATAAAAAAATTCGAACCTACTATAACCCAGAATCCAACGACAATTAGAAGGTTTTCATTGTAGATTATATTGATTGTAAAATATTTAGGTAAAGTAAGAAATCCAAAGAGATGCATACCGATTAAAACGCATCTATCACACATTGCTAGGTTCCACTCTTGCCGGCTCAAGGACAAAGTGACGTAATTCGCTTCGCTCAATAGCTTCCGCGTGCACAGAGATTGTACCAGTACGCATGCGCATGGAGAATCAGACTAGAAAAATTAATTACGCAATTTGAACGGCTCTTTTTTAACTGATTGATACAAAAATTGGACACAAATCTACAATTAAGGTAAGAAGGCCTCATACAAAATTTCATTTATCTAAGTAATTTTGTTAGGAGCTTATTGCGATTAAAAATACGCGATTATGCAGACCGACAGACAAGCAACCGTTCTACGGATTTGGTCTAAAATTTGATACGGAGCTACATTCATGATGATAAAACTTTGTACCAAATTTTATCCATCTAGCTATTCAAATTTGTGAGTTATAGTGTTCACATGAACGCGGACAGACAGACAGATTTCCCGCAGACGGATTTTGTCCAAAATTTGATAGAAACATACACATCATGTGCAAAGATCACATACCAAATTTCATTCCTGTATCTATAATAGTTTTGCAATGAATGCAATTAAGACAGTAATCAATGCAATTAAGACAGTAATCACAATTTATGTAGGCTACATAACTTATCAGTCACGGGTTTAATTGTTCAACCCTTATTATATTGTAACTTGCACAATGCACGAAGTTGTTATTCTTGAAGAAAGAAAAGAAAAAGGAAAACTAACTTCAGATGCAATCATGTTAGAAGGAAACAAAATGAATAAAAACAGGAAAAGCTCTCTGACACAACAGGAAAAATAGAAAACAAAAAATACATCGAGCAGTATCTTTGAAGACGATGTTACTTCAAGGTGAAATATGGGAATGTTCAGATGAAGAAGCTAAACAATCTCACTGATGATATTGTCTTCAAAGTAAATATGATAAAAGTTTTCAGCAAATAAATACTTGACGTTTTTACTGAAGGTAAATAAAACTTCTCGTCGATGTATATGTTCAGCGATATAATTTTTTCAAACTCCTAGTGAAAGTCTTGACAATGCTTCTACTGCAATTTTCGTTAAACTTTCGGGGAAAAAATGTAATCATGCCTTTTTTACTAATTTAGACTTAAAAACGAAATTAACGAACAAAAGAATATAATTGATTGTAAATAAACAATGAGCGACTTGATTGATTTGTTAGCTGAACGTCCCGTTAATAAAACTACTTGGATCTCGTAAGTTTGAAAGCAGGAACCTGAAGTTTCATCCCCCTCGTTAGATTTCCACGCCACTCCAACGTGAGAATATCTGCCACGAGACGAAATATTTAATATGCAACAGACCCATAAACATTATAAACCTTCTATGGAATCCGGTCTTCACACCTGCACCCCTCCATATTATAGCCCGAAATAATGTGTGTGAAATAAATGGGGAGCGAAGTCATAGTCTTAGAAAGAAGTCTTAGTTTCATATAAACAAATATTTCGCTAAAGTCCCAACTCATTGTTTTTTAAATCGAATTTAAGGTATGAAATTCCTTTAAAGGTAAAAGTAGCAGCAGTAGTTCCGGATTACCTCTGACAATCCAGAGTTTTAACTCCTTATCTAATTTGTGAATTCGTCCTGGAATTGTCAAAAATTTGAATATAATTACCCCTGTTACGGCCTTACCCGGCCTAACTTGTCATAACATTTGCTACGCCTTCTAGCGGTCTTTTTCTGTGTGTGTATCTTGTGTTTTCAGTATCCTTTTCAGTGTGAATTTGACTGTGATCAGCGCACGTGGTGTGAGGCTCGCTTGAGTCATTGAGTTTGCGTTGGTCACAGAGATTTATGTTTAGCAATAAAAACGAGTTACAGTCCATCGCCCAGTCTTTTGAGTTTTGGTTAGAAATGACCACGTTCCCTTGTCACACTCCATAACATTTTATGCATAAAATGTTCCAACCCCACAGGAGGCATGTGGGTTATTATCATTATTTTTATAGCTTCAACGGCACAAATCGGCTAGTGTGCACCGGACCCAACCAAAACTCAAAAGACGAGTCAATGGACTGTAACTAGTTCTTATTACTAAACATAAATCTCTGTGACCAACGCAAACTCAATGGCTCATGCGAGCCTCACACGACGAGCGCTGATCACAGTCAAATTCACACTGAAAAGGATACTGAAAACACAAGATACACACACAGAAAAAGACCGATAGAGAGCGTAGCAAATGTTATGAGAAGTTAGGCCGGGTAAGGCCATAACACCCCTGATAGTAGGCAGTTAATATTATCAAATATATAAAAATGTTAAATAAATTTAATTTCTAACGACGTTAACTTCTGAAGAATTGTTTTTCCCTCATTTTATTTCATATCGAGTAAGGCCAGCTTAATTTGGTAGAAGAAACCGGTAGGAGTGGTATTCCCGAAACTATCTAGCATGCGCACTAACATTGTTGGGGGAAAAAATGCGCCAAATGGTAGTAACACGCTCCATTCCTTAACACAGGTAGGGAAAACGCACCAGCGGTCGCGCCTATTTTCTGTGTCGTAGAATGGTGAAGAAACTGAATATGCAATTTGAAAATATTTTTTTCAACCGATTGAAACCAAAATTGGATACATATCTATAATTAAGATAAGAAGACCACATGTCAAATCTAATTTATCTAAGTTACTGCATTATGGAGTTACCGTGCTCACAAGCATGCGATTCTACAGACAGACAGACAGTCAACCTTTCGGCGGATTTCGTCCAAAATTTGGTACAAAACTTCATTCCTGATAATAAAACTGTGCATCAATTTTTATCCATCTAGCTATAATATAGTCAACGAAGGTCCGAAATGGGGATGAAAAAAGCATTGAATCATATAGTTTTGAAAATTGGTACACGTGTTTGTTAGGGGCTTATGATGAACGTGCTAAAAGTCCCCGGTAATGAGGAATGAGCTCGCGGCGCCATCTTGGATTTCATCCCTCCTTTTTAGTTTTTTCTAAATACCTCGAAAACTACTCAGTTTTCAAATTACAAATGCTTTAACAAATTAAAAAGCGCAAAATTCCCTACAAATTCATACTTTTATTTTTCTTCCAACCTTAAAAATATTGGAGACAATGGGTCTCAAAGGTTTACGCCATCTTGGCTTTCCTTGAATATCTCGAAAACTGTTCAAAATTGAAATTAAATGTGGTTTTTTAACAAATTAAAGAGAGTGGGATTCCCTACAGATTGGTACTTTGATTTTTCTTCAGGCTTTAATAGTTTTTGAGATAATTAGTCTCAAAACGAATAAATTAGTAAAAAATCTTAATTGATAGTACAATAAACGAAGGGTTTGAAGAAAAACAAAAAAAAATCTTGTAGTTTTTAAAATTGGTACAAATGTTCTCGAGGGTCTCTTGTTGAAAATAGTAAAAGTCCCGATCCTGGGCGGGGGGGGGGGGGAGCGCGCCTCGCCATCTTGGATTTCATCCTCCCATTTTTTATTTTTTCTGAATATCTCGAAAAGTATTCATTTTTAAAATTATAATTGATTTAAAAAATTAAAGAGCGTAAAATTCTCTACAAGTGCATATCTTTGTTTTCCTTCCAGCTTTAATAGTTTCTGAAATAATGGGTCTCAAAGGTTATCGCCATCTTGGATTTCATCCCCCTTTTTAAAATTTTTTTGAATATCTCGAAATCTATTCAATTTTCAAATTTCATGTAATCAGCAAATAAAAGAGCATAAAATTATCTACAAATACATGCTTTTATTTTTGTTTTAGCTCCAATTGTTCCGGA